>BGPR01016037.1:0-35459 GCA_013235015.1 Araneus ventricosus
CAGGGGTCTTAGCTAATGAACCATTACTACTAATGCCTAATGATATTCAATGAAAAGAAAAGCACATCGATCATTCTAATCATTGAAACGATTGCTTCCTGAGAAGATATTTTCTTTGCAATGATTGGGTTTCTTTCTCAAGCCCGAGAAAGTAAATATCTAGTCATCCGGACCACTATCTGAATTAATCTTTTACATATGTGTAGGCAACCATATGATTTGTGTGTGATAAGTCATTAGCTGCAAATTGATAGCTGTTGGGTCTTGTAGAGAGACCTCCAGGGATGCAGTAATAATCAATGGCGGTTTTGCTCAGCATTTTCCCTGGGGAAACCGGAAGAGAACCGTGCCGCAATAAATGCTTTGAGTAAGTACGGGAGTTATGTGCTCAGTACCCAACGACTATTAACGAGATTTCTTCTGTTCAGGCACTCTGATTGTGATAATAAAACACGGACCTGCTCAGTTAAAATCGGATATGTAAACAGATTCTTAGAGGGAAATTATCTATTGCGATATTTAAAAAGAAATGCTTCATTTCGGGGCACCGTTCCGCCCGGGCCCCAGGAGCACACCTGGTGCGCCAAGCCTTTAATACGCGCCTGCGCTCATGTGCTACTGTAGAGTAGCTTCGAGATAAATTGGTAACGGAATTAATTGTTTGGATAATCTATGTACTAGCTTCTTTCTAAAACCTTATATAAAATCCCATGTGTAGTAGCAAACTCATATGAAGTAATAATAATTTAACTCTTGTCTCTGAGAATCTGATTAAGTTTTGAAAATAAATTTTTCCTAAATAAGCTTATTATTCACAACTTTCTTTTGTCTACACAAATGGTAAAGTACAGAAATCTGACTGCAATTTAACTGTAATTGTATTAAACTTAAATTGACTGAAGTTGAATCATTATCGTTTTATTATCTCTGACGATAATTTAAAATATTGGAATTAATCTGGCATGTCGAACTAAGGTTCCCACCGCCGGAGCAATATAAGCGGGGTTGAAACTAAAAGCGATGGCAGAAAGTGGAACGCGTGTCACAACCATGCGCCGTTTGTCCTTTACTTGTTTGCTGTTCTGTTGCAACAGAAAGTCCGCTTATTTTTTAGCCGTAATTCGCATACAACTAATTATACGCATTCATTCCATTGCAAAATATATTTCTAATACGAACAAAGGCTTTTAAGTGAGAATTTTTCATTTGAAAATAATTCATAAGACACAGAGTGTATTGCTCGATTTCATACCGTTTCCACTTGCATTAGCATCTAACATAATCTAGATTGTATACAGTTCTTGCATATATGCCTCAACATGAGCAATGATCGTTTTGACCTATATCCGACGTACATCTAATATTATATACAAATTCCAATTTTCTTCTTTGGATTATGAATTAAATGAAACTATTTCCTTCAGATAATGCTAGAAATCATAGATAACCAGGAACTGAATTTATTGTTGGTATTGTGGAACTTGCGCACAGCCTCATTAGCGTTAAGTCATTAAGTAGTGTACTTTGCGCACAAGCGTTGGAAAGGTTGCAGTACTATAAAGTTTATCGATGTCTATATGATTTGGCGTGGCTTTAGCGCATTTAAATCCTTTGGCATATATCAATCAATCAATGTCATTTCCCCTGCTTCAACGATGCTTCTGTGGGAAAATGCTAAGGACCTTAATAACTGATATTCTCAAACAAGTGACTAATACCGATAAAATTTAAATTAAAATATAAATAATCGATATAAGTTAATCGTACACTGCAAAACAAATCCCGTAAAATTTACGGTTTTAAACTGGCAGCTGGGTTGGTTGTGCGAAACCGTAAAAGTTATGAAGTAAATCCGTAGGCACAACGGTTTTTTACCATACAGGAACAAGTTTTTCCCGTAAAAGTTACGAAGTAAATCCGTAGTTACAACGGTTTTTTACCGTATGAAATTAAGTTTTCTCCGTAAAAATTAAGTCATCGAAGTAAGTGACGTCATCGACTGAGTTGAGTTGTTTTTCTCCTTCTGTTCGAGTTGAGTTGAAATGTCCTGATGTGTATTATCAATTAGGAATATTAATTAATCTAGGATTAATTAGTAATTTCAATTAGTTTAATTAATATAATTTTTAATTGAACTTACTTGGACGATTTCGATGCAAGATGGTGACAAAACTTCTAACTCCTCCGAGCCGGGGATCGAAACCGCGTTCACAGAAATACAAGGCAGTCGCTCTAACCTCTAGACCACCGGAGACTTCATAAAAATCAAGTAAAAATAATCTATTTGAGTTTTAAAGTCACTATAGCTCTAGTGGCGTCACCTAGTAGAGACAAATCAACTATTGCCAGAACACGTGTTTTAAGGTTACGGAGATGGAACCCTATTGAAAACATGAAATGAATGCAATAAAATTACATTTAAGAAAAGGGAAAGTTCTGTACGATAAATTTCCCTTTTCTTAAATGTACGGTAATGTACGGTATTGCTTTCCGCAATACCGTAAGAAGAAAAATAGAATTTGCACTGACGGTTTTAAACCGTTTATGGCTGGAGCGGAAAACGGTGAAAAACCGTTTTGTCGACAAAACAGCTTTAAACCGTCAAATATACGGAAAAAGTCCGAGAAAAAAAACGGATATTTTTTACAGTGTAATGTTAAATGAATTGAAAATACATGAATAAGATGAAAAAGAAGTTACTTCTCAACAAAATTGATTGAAAAAGCAACTCTTTTATAAATCTACTCTGCAAAAGTTATAAAAATTATAATTTTGATGTACGAAAAAATAATGCAATCCAATAAATCGAGTTACAATTTTCAGTCTATTACAAATTTATCTTTATTTATTGCTTCGTTTATTAAAAAAAGGAAAGAGAATGCACAGGACACATTTTAAAATCAAGAATCAATCATACATTTATCAGTACTATTTCGCTGTTTCACTTATTCTCAAAATAAGTATTTAATTTCACTTTAACAGAAAAGTTGTCTTTTAAGTATGCGCCTCATACCTATTAAGAAACAAATTGTGAGAAAATGTTTATCATTTGTTTAAGTAGATAAAAGACAAGTTTAAACATTGCAGAAATTACTGCTTCAAATGTTAAACGAAACAATATCGCTGATTATTACATTTTCAAAATGATTGGTGCCCAACATGCTTTTGAAGAGCTCTTTTTAAATATATATCAAGTGCTACAGATTTCTTCTATCAGCATCCAAATTGCATCTATCAGCATCCAAATTGCAAAATACCATTTACTTCCACAAGATCATGAATTTTACAGTTAGAATTAATTATCAACTACACTCAGGGCCTGATTTAGACGTGATGGGGTCCTAAGCTATATAAACCCCTATGTTTTCAACATCTTCTTTTCAATTCCACCAGATAGTCGCAGAAATCTTTAAAACATGCATGCCTTTCAATTATTTGGAAATATATTGCCTTTTAATTTTAGGAAATAATTAAGGATATGTTTGCAAAATTACAAATATTATACTAAACAACCTTCTAAGTTTCAATTAAAAGCATTTTTTTCGTGATTTCTCTAAACTAAAAGAGATTATTGTGACTTAAAAAGATATACTAAACAACTTATCGTTTTCCATGCACGTGATGCTACGTGTATAAAATTTGTCTTCAGACACAATATTCCTCTATTCATTCTTAAGAACTATTCAATAGCGCTATTTGTATTGCTTTGAAATTAGAAATGAGGGAGGAAATTCTTTAATGAAAAGTTTCTTTTGGGGCTGATTATTTAACCCACAAGCCAATACTTGACACATATTAAATGTTCCATTACACTAAAAATAGGCAAAAAAATTGTATGAAACTTAATTTTTCAGCAAAATAGTAAGAAATCTGGTCAAAATAAGTAAAACAGGATTCAAGTAAATTATTTTAATATCAAATTCTGGTTAATTTTAAAAAACCCATAGTTCTCTTCCCAAGTGGAAAACGTTGAAGATCACTTAAATTCCCTCAAATTTAAAATTCGTCATCTCATTTTATTCTAAAGGAAAATTCAGTTCAATCATGTCTGCGCACATTTTATTCGGTTCTAATTCAGTTGCTGTCATATTTAGATACATCATCCCACGTACATGTAATAAAACGTATGTGTAATTACAACATTTATACGTAATAATTCTCAAATGCAGTGTGGATACAGCTCTAGCAAATAACTATCTACGTTTTAAATTTATGTACATGTAATCTAGGAAATTATATATAGTTTATTATAATTTTGTATCGCGAATATTTTTCTTCTTTCATCATTTCTGAATTCCTTGGAAATATGGGAGAGTTACCAAAGTTGGACCGTCGGTCTAGATTGAACCTTATTGCAATCTCAATTCTATAAAATATTTGGGCCGTAAAATAGGCAACTTGTGTTGCAACGATGTAAATGTGGCTTCTGGAATCATCTTTTAAAGAAAACGCTACGTGGCTACAATTAAAGAACAAATGAAAGTGAACAAGTGAGTGATTTAGATATCATCAATTGAATATTTTTACTAAAAACTAATAGCTCTTAATTTAAATAGCCCCTTGATTTAAAGTAAGTAGCATAATATGCTATTATATTCTTAGACAGGAAACTTGGTTGGCTACAGCTTATGTTTCATTAAAATAGCTTAAAGATAAAGTTAGGTGATTTTTTGTCCAAAATTTGCTCAGATTAGACTAATAGAATCAAGGGGATTTTCACGAACTTAAGGAACAGCCCAGAAAGCAATTATAATAACTGATAATCCTCATAAAATGAACATGGAACAAATGAAACCAAAAAGACGCAATAAGAATGGCATTAGATTTTTGATTCAAATAGAACAAACACTAAGGCTGCGTGCTCATATGTGAGCAAACGAAAAAAGAAGAAGAAATGATACAGTACATAAAATTTCACCCTTCGGTTCACACATTGTGTGGTTGAATTTTAGAAATTGGTGTTGCAGTTTGGGGAACCAATTCCTTTAGCTGGACCGATTTTACAATTTTAAGAAGCTATTTCTTCTTCTACTTTAAAGTGTATTTCTTCAAAAGTCAATTCCAGTTTTTAGGATAAATAAGCTACAAAAAGATTCTACTACTTTTTTTATAAAATTACTTTTCTATAACTGTACAAATAAAACAAATGTTTAGGTGGCTCGCATACAACAACATTTCCCTACTTCTATCAATTTAAAAATAGCCAGTTGTAATCGAGCATATATAGAGAACAACGAACTATTTTTCTTCTTAAGCTCTTCAACAAAATTGTCAATAAAACAAAGCCTTATAGAATGGTAATTCAGTGGAACGCGCTAATCATTCTATTTATTTACCAATTAAGTTAGATTGTTGGTTAGTTTTCAAATTTGTATCACAGAAACTAAGATGTAAAGCAAATATAGGTGTCCATTCATAGCAAAAAATTTTAGTTCTCTGTGTAACGCATATTCTGCAAATTTTATAAGTAAAAATGTTCTCTACATACATCTGTAGCTCTTTGTGAAATTCTTCATAAAATAAATGATATTCCAGATATAATAGAGCGATTTTCGGTATAGCAGCTATATTGATTATGTTAGTAGAATTCTGTAGATTTAGAAATTTGTTTTGGGAAATATTCGCCGTGAAAGTATATTGAAATAAAAAGCCCACTTTTTGGAAGTCTATGGCTAATGTATTGCATAAAAAGTGCAAAACAAAAGTGCAACTAAATATCAATCACATACAGTTATAAAGTCAAGGTAAGGAAAAATATTTCTTAAATTATAAAGGGTGGTCATAAATTATTGGACCATTTCAAAAATTAATAGAAAAAAGCTAATAATGTTACAATTACGTTTTTTTTTAACTGAGAGCGCATTTTAAAAAGTTTTAGGTAACGCGCCGTTACGGTGGTCTAGGTGGTCGTAAATTATTGAATATCTCCCATTTTTGAGAGCCATTATCTGAGAAACTATTAAAGCTAGAAGAAAAATAAAAGCATGTATTTGTAGGGAATTTCACGTTTTTTTTAATTTGTGAAATCAATTGTAATTCGAAAGCTGAAAAGGTTTCGAGATATTCAAGACAAGCCGAAAAAGGAAACCAGAAAACGCGCATCGATTTCTGCTGATCGGTAGCCATTGCGTATTGAAATCTGTCGCGGTATCAAATTTAGAAAGCTTTAATGTTACGCCACTTATCTGAAGACTTTTTTTATTTGCTCTCTCATTTAAAAAGAATCGCAGTTGTATCATTATTAGCTTTTTTTTATTAATTTTTGAAATGAGTTTAATAATTAATGACCACTTTAGATTTTGAACAAAACGTGTACTTCCCATTTTCTCTATTAATGCTACTTATTTAATTTTCACAATGTATAATTTCCCTGTATCTTTGAGATTCTGGCTCTCAGTTTTCTGTAGAAAAAGTGTAATATCTGAAAATAATAGTTGAAAAAATCTTATTTCCTCTTCTCTTTCATTTCGTTACATTTTTAAAAAATTCAATTGATTTTGCAGTATCAATCTGATTTAATTTAATATTAAGACTATTTTAAGCCTCCCAAAATGATATACTGGAAATAACTGCGATTAATATTTTTGATATGTTTATAAATATTTATTATTTGCCAGTTAAAATATCTATAGTTTTTAGCACCTGTATATTAAAGGCTTTTTTTCAGTTCTCTTTTGCTGAATTTCAATTAATAAAAGAATCGAATTAATTTTTTTCGATATTTAGTGTAAATTACAGCTTTACATGGTATAATATCAAAACATTTCAGCCAAATATTCATTTGTTGAAATGAAAATCATTCGACTTGTATTTGTACTGATAAATAGGTTCTATTTTCGTCATCAAAGCAATAATTATATAAAAAATTTGAAAGTAAAAAAGCATTTACTTCAAACGAAAATCTGAAATTTCTTTATAATATAATAACTGATTCAAAAAAGGCGTAATGCGTGTGTAGCGAAATAAGTCCAAATGTTAAAATTTCGCATTTATCTCAATTTACATTAATTTTTTGTCGTTTCCAAAATTTCAATACTATTGCTTATACTTAAAAATTTATATAAAAGCAAAGTAGAAGGGATAAAAAGCAGACACACCGAACAGAATCAAATTAAGGAATAAAACTTTAAAAATGTTCCTCGTATTTCTCGGTAGGGGTGAAGGTAATTATCAATATTCCCGTGGGAAAGTGGTGATTATCCCATAGAAAAGAACCCTCACCCATCAATTACTCTCTTATCAGAACGACAAGTATGCATTCTCTATTGCCCCTCTAGTTGTTCGCCAAGTTTTCCTGCCAAAGGTAATTAAGATCCAGTAACCCTACAATGTGTGCGGAAATTCCACTAGTTAATGATGTGCACAAATGTGCCTGTGCGCATCGGACACAGAACCTTATTGTTAGCTTAGCAAGAACATTGATTTATTTTTCTTGTTGTTTCCACTTTGCGCGCAATATGGCGATGGATCGCACACAGTGACAGACTCAATTGCTCGATCACATGTGCCTAGATATGAGCAGTGGTCATTCTGAACATATTCTTACGTAAATATAATATATTCAAATATTTTTTGTCATTTCTTCGAAGGAAGGGATGAGATATGATCCAAAAAATATAGCTTTAGTTTCTCTGAAAACTCCCGCTCGTAGAAGTTAACTATTCACTGAACAATGAGATAACTAACAGCGCAACCTATTCACACAATTCTGAGTTAGAGTTCGAAATAGCTCGAAGGTTGTATGAAATACATTAAAAAAATATATTTTAAAGTTTTATAAATAATCAACTTAGTTGGAAACTTCACACTGCAAGCATCAGAGTTAATAATAGAAAGCATAAAACGCTTATTTATTTGATCGCGATTCCCATAATTGTAACGTCACGAGTAGGCAAACAGCTACGTTTGATTAATCCTGATTCGATTAGGGGTTTACATTTATCGGCTATCATCTTTACAGGCAGTACTACAAGGAGATGTTGTGACAGGTTATACATAGTGAAGCTTATTATGAATTACTTAAAGGTTCATCAACCGTTCCTTACAGACATAATATAGACCGCAGAGGAATGCTTTTGCGTAATGACTTGTACAACAAGTAGATACTTATTACTAGGAGCTAGAAAAACCCTTTTGCAAACATTGCAGGACTTTCGACAAGTTAACCGTTGTGCTAGAGTGTCATCTGCCATGTTCCACAATGTGCAGCGGTTATTGCAGTCTAGTCCTTCCAGATATTCATTCTGGCAGCAAGAAGTAAATCAGGTAAGTGCTCCATTCTTCATGACATCACAGATTTAAAACTCACGACCAAACAAATCGGCATTTTATCTATTTTATTCTTAAATATCCAACTGAAAAAAGTTATAAAATATTAGTAACAACGTATTACTTATTTGTTTTGGTTTTTCCACAGATACTAGCACAAAATAAACTAATAAATTAATGCTGAAATTTTGAAATTATTCAAATCAAACTTTATGAATTTGTTTTGAAAGAAATCCCAGATAATAAATTAAATTTGTGATATGCTTTTTGGTTGTCCACAATTCTGTTTCAAATTTCATTCAAGTCCCAATCCGACTGGAAGTCATTTGTTGTAATAGAAAAAGTAAAAGTTTTTTATTTTATTTTTATTTCATATTTCAATCTTCATTTCATAAAAGCAACGTTGAAGCAACTTTTTATTGAATTGGAATTGAGAATAAATTTACTTGATCTTTATTTCCTATTTATTGAAAATTTGTAATAAAGATGCATGTATTTTATTAGAACTTATTTGTGCTTTCCTGGTAACTTTCATCCATTATCTGAGTAAGCAAAATTCGACAATGGAAATAACATATTTCTTATCCATATATAATGTAGGTCACCAGAATAATCGAGTTCACAATCACGCTTCCTTCATTAAATATTTCATAAAATATGATGAAAATCATTTCTTTAGTTTTAAAATCCTAATTGGTATTGAATATATATTTCATAAAATTGAAAAATATCTAACTACCATCATATATTGAAATCTACATAAGGGAAATGACTTTAATCCATATAAATTCTAATAAATTGTCGAATTGCTTTAAAACAATTAAGGAAATATGGATGACTAATGAAATAGAAGCCCATATTGACAGCTAAAATATTTTACCAACAATATATCTTTTTGTGCTCGTTATAAACAGTTTTATAAGGATTTAAAATTTTTAATGCTGTATTTAGCACAACATTTATAAGAATGAATATTATCTACATAAAACTTTATCAAAACGACTGAATCTGAATAAATAAGAAAGCAACATCTAAGGATTTATTATTGCGTCATGTATTAAAAAATTATGATTAGGCGGGAAAATAAATTAAACTTATGCTGCCCTTACAGAAACGAGTTACAAAATGGCGATAAAACTGTATCAAATAATCCAAAAATTCGTAAAAGTTCTATGTTAACTTTATTCAACAATTTTATTCAAATGGTGCAAGGGAACAAGTGAAAAATACTGCTTTTTTAAGTTAGTAGAAAAAAACTTCAGTTATTCAACTTTTTTCAGTTAAAGTGTTGTGGAATATTTTAATTAAAGTTTGAAGTTCTTTCATTGCCACTCGATTAAGTGGTTTTGGTTGAAGCTTCATTGCATGGCATTTTACCTGTTTTCATGTTAAAAGCTTATGTTCTTAACTGATTTAAATGAAACTTTTAGTGAGGGCTATTAAATTAACTGCCTTGTTTTAATTAAATCGCCAGATAAAAAAAATTCCAAGTCTAAAATTTGTTCGTTAACGAAACTGTTCCTTTTTTTAATACGAGTTTTGGCGGTTGGAGGTCAAAGAGCTTTTAGAGTCTAGAAATGTTATGATTTGTAGCATACATTAAATTTTCAATTTAGCTGTGATTATGTTTGAAATAAAAATAAATAATAGGAAAAAGAAAACGTTTATAAAAATGAAAATTAGGGAGAATGGTTACTCATTTCTTTTCTGTTTCATTATAACATTTTCAGACAAAGTGTCCTTAAAAGAACTAAGCTTTTATACAAAAAAATAAATAAAACATTTTTTAAAGCAGGGGAAAATACAAATACAGCTTAAATGGCTAAATATCGAGGAATTAATAATAGCGCGAATTCATTTTTATTATTTTCTCCATGTCTCCGCACATTATTTCTCAAGTAATGGGTCCTAGATTAATGTCATCTGTATTGCAAACTTTCATTTGTTTTAGGATAAGCATCATATCTACTAATCTGATCTGAGACATGATATATAATGTATATATATATAAAAGAGAAAGTCACTCACAGATTTAGAAACTGTATCTAAAAACTTAAAATTTTGCAGGAGTAGTTGCTTCTTCGGAAGTAGCTGCTCTATAAGAAATGATTTTTCAAAATTTTAATTAATTAAAAATTACCTTACATTTTAACGTTTTTCCTCAATAACTTCGGATCATATTATCGCACAAAATCCATTTTAACAACATTTGGAAGTTCAAAAAATTAGCTTTTTAATTATACTGATTCCGCTTCTTTGTGACATTTTGTTTAAATTCAATTAACTTTTGAAGATGTTTTCAAACACAATTTCCAACATTGTTTTTGTTGTTATCGTCTCCAGCTCTTTTTGGAGCATGCGCGGAAGGGCTTCTTCACTGATAGACAGTCGCACGTATGTAGGAGATAGTTATATCCTGCATCATATTAGAAATTTATACTATTCTATTATAAATGTAAATGCAACTTTTATTTATCTAATCTGCGCTTGGTATGAAGCTAATAAATAGCGGGTATCAGCTAGTATAGTACATATTAGTAATTGACTCCTATATACAACTGCTTCTTAGTAATCACAAACCTAAGATTATATGTATTTTATTCTTATATTTCAACTAATTAAAACTGACTACGCGAGTAACTATCTCCATTTTGAGCTCCGCATTTTGTGTAATGCAAGCAAATCAATTGCCACGTGTTATATCAATAACTCTTTTAAATTGTTCTGAACATTATTTTACAATTTGCGGTGCTGGGATATCTCTGTTTTGTGCTTCTAAGGTTCATCGAACATTCTCTAGAATGCATTTCAAATTTTAAAACTTCCGGAGGATTTTCGGTAGTTATTTAATCGCCGTTGATTGCTTGATCATCTGTTTGCTAAATTATAACAGTTTTTTGTAAATATTCTAACTGTTGTTACAAAACAAAGTACTGAATCATATTAGATGCATGAAGCTGTTGGAATAATTTAGATTCATTCATTCTTCAAATTCTGTTCATCAAGTAAGAAGTATTGGTTGTGTGTAAAATTTTCGTTTAGCAGAAACAATATTTTTGTCCGGAAAAAATGATCAAAATTAATCAACAGTAGAGCCACAACCAACCAAACCGAACATCACGCATATTTGATAGGTTTCTCAACCTTTATAAAATTATAAATATCAGAAATTGAATCTGGATTATTAGAAATATTAATTGATTATTTAAAGATGAATATAAAGCATAGAGCAATTTCAAAGTAAAATATTCTTAGTCAAAAAAATTTAAAATCGTTCTTTGTCCTGCAAAATTAAATGCAACCAATAAAAGGAATACTTCTTGCAACATTTCAAGAAATAGTCGTTAATTATTATAACGAAATGACTGCAAAAAATTTGCTTAGTATTTATGTTACATGTTTTTTTGCTGGTTGGTGGCGTTATTGTTATAAACAATAAGTACTTATTTGTGAGTTTATTAACTATCTATACTAGAGACATTTCTCATAATATAAAGAGGAAAACCGAACTTTTTTTATATAGTAGATATTTTGTGGAAAATTATTTTCCGATTCATTTCTCAAATTTTAAGTGTCTTCAACGAATTTTATTGTTATTATCGAATGTTAATACCTGATTTTATATCCCCCTAAGCTCTGAAAACAAGCAAGAAGATCAGACAGATTTTGGAAAAATCAATAGGAAATGTTTTGGGATGCCTTCCATTTCCCGAACACCTTCCTTACTATTGTCATGGGAATGGTGAATTCTATAGAAGAATCGTGGTTACTTTTTTTATGGTGGTACTATAAATACGGTTCTTCCTGTATTTTCATGCTTTTTTCTAAGCGAAATTGAAGGTTTTATTCTCTACAGAAATTTCCTGGTAGTTTCATTCCGGAAAAGCATGCTTGCTAGTGAAAAGGAATCTGTAAAAATGCAAGGAATTTGAATGAAAGAAATATTTCTGTTCCTGAGAAGACAAAATTGTACGAAAGACACTTTCAAAAATATTGACCAAACAATCAGAAAACAGTTGCTTTGGAAAGAAGCAAGTAGATGTCAGAATTCATGCATGGGACATTTTATCCGATGCGACTGCAGGTTTGTTCGTGAATGTAGAAGGGGAATCTATCGGAAAAGTATTTCACATTTTAGTGGTTTCCTGGGAAAAATATTTGGAAGCAGTTTAACAGTTATTTTTTTAAGTTGTCAATTTACTATAACAGAATGCAATTGCGAAATGTTTATTATCTTTATTTTATAATAAATTTAATTAGTATCTAAATTTGCCAAATTTTATTTAAGAATGGTAAAAAACAAATGTTTCTCTATGATAAAAATATACTGTTATGAGCTTCCCCTGATTTGAATATTACTTCTTACATTATTCTTCTAAAATACCAAAAATAAAATTACGTTAGCCTAGTACGCTGTGAGCTACGTGGAGCTGTATAAAATGTGTTTGTTTACAAATGTCGGTTAAAGTATATTTATGATGATTCCTAAAACTTTTTCATAAATTAAATACAACAGAATATACACAAAAGTTTATAATTTGAATGTGTAGAAAGTAACTATTAGGAACCAATTTAACACTGGAGTCCGAAAGTTAAGTTCGAAACACATTTTTTGCAATTATTCCAAATGCATGTGTTAATATTTAAAAATATTGATGTCATATATAATTAGTGAAGCATCTACGTTACATTAGGTAATTTTAAACGGTTAAAAATTAGCATTTTTTAAAAAATTTCATATGATCATTTTTCTAGGTGGAAATTTTCGTATTTAGAAGTGTGCGTCCTGGTAGAAAAATCTTAGGACCGATCGATTATAGCAGAAATGAGTTCTCAGAATAGTTTAGACGATGGCTTAAGATGAATAGACGTCGGTAAAATAAAAGTTAGCAAGTCTCAAGCGTTTATGGTTGAGTGTGCCTCCATAGTATCCACGTTATGGAACCAATTCCAAACTACAGTTGCCCTTACAAAAAATGCCTTCCAAAGTCGAACAAGAGCTACAATATCTGCTGATGATCGGTACGTGGAGTTAAATGCATGATGCCATACAGAGTTAACGGCTGATGAATTCTCTCGAAATCTTTCTGCTGCGACTGGAACAATAAGTTCTTGGCAAGCTGTCCCCAGACTATCTCAGAAGGACCTTTCCATCGGGTAACAGGTGGTATGCGTTTCGCTCAACTTATCGCGTAAGAGAGCCTGTTTTTCATGGATTTTTCAGCCACCATCCTTGAACACAGAAAGATTGAGACCTTGTCCTCTCCACTGATGTATCGAGATTCAACATACATCGTAATCTTTCATTTGAAGGGAGCGTGGTGTTTGATGCCAGTCCTTCAACGTAAGGGAAATCAATCACTTCGTAAGGAATTGGAAGTCTTGCGTGGGGAAGAATCCCGTTGGATGAGCGATTTTGTTTGTATGTACTTCAACAAAATGCTGTACAAAGTTCAGTTTGAGGATGATCCTCTGGAGGAAGAGAGTGTCTGTCGAATTGTGCGGTCAGCAAGATCGCCAGATCACAATCCAAAAGAGTATGCCTGGGATGCTTCAGGAAGAACCATTTTATTTCTTTTGTGGTGTGATCGGCCCTTACTAGAACCTTCCAGGATTTAAAATCCTCGTTTTGATTAACAACCTCATTTTCATAATGAAGGTAATGCAATATGATTTGTAAAGCTGTACCTCCGGGCCTCATGTTTATTAGCCGTACGGTGTCAAAAATAGGAAGAGTTATATACTTTCCAATTTTAGTCTCATTTGAAAGTATGAAAAAGTTATTTCCTTCGTATCATGCTATTTTGCAGTTAGCTGTACTGGCCAAATGTGAATAAAATTCCATTACAATGAGCCAGGTTTATACAAGATATCCCATGCTTCTAGTTTGCAACCTAATAATTAGACACCAGTGTATATTCTCAATGCAGTCCCAAGTTTCAGTTTTTGAACCGTAGGATCAAATACAGCTTTCATGACACACGCTTCTTTAAAAAACGCTGAAAATCACATGTGACTTTTATGTTTTTCGTCTGATAATAATCGAGTTTTCAATGTAATATTATAAATCTGTATAATATTACATCTCATTTGCCATATAAATATATATTACTAGCTAATCCCACGTCTGCTCTCCATTATACGCACAGCATGCATTCTCGGCCAAATTGGCGCATTCTAGCTCCGTAGTCGATGAGAGGATTTACTAGTCATCGTGGGCCGTAGGCGTTATCTATGGCTTGATGAAAACGGAAATTTTACCTGTTAGTTAATGCATGTACCAAATGAAGATAATTTATTAATGAATAATCTTAGAATAAAACATTTAAATATTTTTTTGAATTTTTTTCATTTTGGAGGATTAAAAATAAATTATTTAAACTATTTAAAATGATGAGAGAATTATGGGAGGAATAAAAAGGTAATGATAGCGAGTGAAAACACTCAGGGAAAAATAGCGCGATTCAAGGATCAACCTCGAAACGCTGTGTTATGAGCGTGATGAGACCTACGACTGTACTATCTGGACTTAAGGGTTTTAGGGTGAAACGGGATCTTTTCTGATTTAGACTTTCATTTATATCGCAGTGCATATAACGGAAAAGTACCGAAAATACAATGTTAACAATAGTAAGTTCCATGGTAGTCATTATTTTGTGAATTAACATGTTTTCCTGTTCGCTGACTTAAACTATTTTGACGTTGATCTGAATTATATCTTCCTCATTTCTAGCTAATCTCTTTTGAATAATTTCGACTAAAGTTTCATTATATTGTTAGAAATATTGTGGACTCTACGTCTCAAACTCATATTTTTCAAGAAAAATGTTGTTTTACACCAGAGAGAATATAGTAGCAGGAAAGAAATTGAACTGACAATCAATGAGAAAGAACAATTCAAAGAATGGTAATTGGGAATGTTGACATTATAGCAAGCAAATTGCTTCAAGAAAGATTGCAAGGCAAAAAAAGGCTGCGAAAATCAAAACGTTCAGTTGCAAGACGGCAAAAAAACAAAAAAAAATCCGATTCGTTTTTCTAATGGAACACATTTCGAATTCTTCAACATCATCTGATGAATATGAAGATATTGAGTATAAACAATGTAAAACTAAAAACACAATTAAAATCAAGATTCTCCTTCTAGTTCTTAAATGAGAACCACACTACTACTGCTTGCGAATGGCAAGGAAATCTTAAAATACCAATTTCAGCAGGAACGTCCAAAATCATCACCTTAATTCATTTTCAGAAATAGAAACTGTAAGTGGTGGTTCAAAAATTGTCGCTGAATGCCCGTCAATTAGATGTATATAATCATGTGTCTTTCTATTAGAAGCAAAAATTTTAAATTCACGAACAGTTTATTCTTTTTTATCTATTTGTCTATATTTTAATGTGAGAACCGAAATCTCTCACTTTTCTCAGGTTTCGGTCAACATCTCCAGACCGGAGACTTTTGTTTCTGTATTCAGGGTTGTGTTGTACTGGTTATGTCGGCCAACATTGCCAAAAATATTTTCTGGAAGATCAAATTATAGTATTTCTTTGCAACGTTCGATCTATTATGCCCATTAACTCTTCAGGCAGAAATCGTGATTATTTTTATTATGTTCTGAAAGTGTTGACTTCCATGCCCACAAGATGACCGAGTATTAATACGAAACCATACCCTTAGGTATACTCTAATAACCTACTCTGTTAAAACAATCAAATTCCCTGATGGATCTTTTATTGAAACATATAATGCCAAATTTATATTTGCTCTCGTTAACCACCTTGGAGAACTCCTTTCTCCTGGATCCTTTCGTGACAAGCTTAACAAAATATTTTAGTTTGAAATTCCGGTGCACTTTTCGTAGAGATAGCTTTACTTTGTATTAAATTCATCAAGTGATACATGGAGCAAAGTTATTTCTATCTTTTCAAAGCATCTACGCATCTTTTCGCAAGATTCTAACTTTTTTCGAATCTCTCTACAATATCCTTTCCGTTCAGTAGTTTTTCCGCCCAAATGTTGCAGTAGACGTAATGGTAATTCATTGGCGTGGAAAAAGCAAATCATTGCAGAGGACATCCCATCGAGATCTTTAATTGTCTTTTGATACCATTTTAACCACTGCTCTATCACAGCCAACAGCTCGCAACTAAGGAAGAACTTTTGCTCTAGAAAAGTTAATATGCTTGTTTTCATTATTATGAGAAGTACCAGATATAGGATTGACATGGTCAATATGTATGGAACATGTTTCCGTAATTAGAAAACATGCTCTTTTGTCTTTCTAAATGCCTTTTCACCTTCTTAAACTATAATGAAAGTCTTGTATTTTCGGCCGTCAAAGTATTTGCCTTATTCCGATTAAGAGTGTCTTCCCTTCCCTCATTTTAAGTTTTCACATCACTACAGGATTTTATCCTTTCCCTTCGGATATTGCTATGATCAATTACTTTAGAAGAATCTTCTTTATTAATTATTCCCATATATTTTAAAGTTGAATTTATAAGAATTGCTGTCGATCTATCAGAAACACCAGATCTGTTGCAAGTCTGTGCTGCATTTAGAAATGTAGTCCTCATTTGCGAACTTGAAGGAGAAACTTGATTTATAATTGTGTATTTCTTTTTACATTGTTTATACTCAATATCTTCATATTCATCAGATGATGATGGGGAATTAGAAATGTATCCCAATAACAAAAGGAGAGAGTTTATTAGTCATTTTTTCTTCGCTGTCTTGCAAGTGAACGTTTTGACTTTTTCAGGCTTTTTGCTTTGTAGTCTTTTTTCAAGCAATTTGCTTGCTATAATACCAATATTCCCAATTTTTATTCTTGGAATTTTCCTCTGATATTAATTGTCATTTCGATTTCAAACACACATGGTTTGAAAGTAGAACCATTGTAATTTATTAATCTATTTTTGTTAGTTTTGTGAAAAATTAGGGAAAATAGCTGAATTTTATCTTTGGGCAGCCAAAAATTTAATTTTATTTAGCTGAGATTTCATATTATAAATAGGCTCTGTAAAAGGAAACTTTTCCACATACAGGCATAGTAAATTCACGATCTTAATTTTTTTCATTCCACCGTAATGCACAAGGTGTCTTTCTGTACTATATCGATAAAGCTCTACAACTTTGTAATTGGCATTTCTCCCAATTTTGTATCGTTTTCCGTCGGGAACTCTTAACTTCGGACTTTGCCACTTGGTGGCACTGTAAGTGATCCTATCGCATAGGTCATAGATGTTTTACTACACCTAAGCACTACTTTCATAACTACAGCTGCCGTCGTTCTAAAGTTAAGGGAGGGTGGCCCTTATTTATGTGAGAACGTATAAGTATATAGATTTTTATGTAGGTTTTCAATTAACGTTACTCTATTATTACATTTATTGTCCATTTCCTATCCTACAATTATGAGTTTTCAACCGTTTTAAAATCACAATTACATTTTATTTTTCCATTTTCCCGTTAATACAAAATAAGCTTTAATACCTTGTACTTGGTGCATAGTTTTTTGCATCGTAAAGCGTAAGAATATTTTGCAATTTAGCTGTAGTTCAGTATACTAAGTGTTCTACAACTCCCTCTTTGTTTGGGAAGAATATAGTTGAAAAACATGACGAATACTGCAAAAATGTTTTACATAAATATATAAAGAATCACTTCAAGTTTTTAACTAAGACATTCTTCAGATAGCAGCCAGAAAGAACCATACTTGCAATCGCTAGAGTTGGTAGTGTCGTTGAGACGGATATGGCCAGAACTTGATCTTAAAATTGAAATATGCTGCGTCACTAAGACACCACACATTGAAGTTTCTCCTTGCTTGAAATCATTCTGTTCAGTGACGCTGACCTTTGTTTTCTTTATTCGCCACAGTTTCTTGTTTATAACCTTCTCAAACTCCAGAGATTATAATAAAACACCTCCTGTATTATCATATGTTTGGAGCAGTATTACCAAATACGCCTCTTGCTTCATAAAAGCTCTAAAATTCATTCACTCAATGTTCTACGAGACAACATCATATATGGGAGAGTAATGCGGTTTTTCTAGTTTTTATGATAATTTGGAAGGTAGTTCATATAATTTTTTTCTGTACTAAAAATACATAGATTTTTATACTTTCAGCCGAACGTATGTAAAGTTGTTCATTAGACTGAGTTAGATTATAATTGTTTCAAAAATCATAATAATCTAATTATATGATTTCAATTGATTATTTCTTCTTTACTATTTAATGCTGAATTAGCCTGATTTATTTCTATAGTAATATATTTTCTTAGGATGCTGAAATTTGTTCTTCTACAGATGGTGCCTGGGAAATTGCAGAGAGAAAAATGTTTTAAAACTCTAAAGTAAAATATAATAACATAAAAACCTTTCATAAAGATCAAAATTAGTTCCAACGAAGAAAATAAGAGCTTAAATTAAATCAAATGATCAACCGATTCCCTTCATACAAATTGCTTTGCATGAAGCTATTTCTTAGTTTTACTCGAAGATTCGTACACTTTTCCTGTAAGGAAAGAAAAAGATTACACAAACGCAGGCTCGATAGTGTTCAACGGTGTATGTAATCGAAAACGACACTCCTGATATCAGTCAGCGACAAGCGATTTGCCTTCCATTTTTTCTTATCGACGAATCGCAAAAGATATATTTTCTCAGCTTTTGGAACCGAACAAGTTTTTTTTTTGTCAGAAATCAAATAGTCTTTGTTCCGTAAAAATGACATTTAGATACTAAATCATTCTTCAACTCAGGAAGTGCAAAATACTCTAGTGAAGCTAAATCCATCTTTCTATCTATTTTTTGACGGCACGATGTGTTCAACTAACTTATTGCAAATATATAATGCTTATCTTGCATTTTTTGTTGAATTTTTTACTTTTATTTATAATTAACATATATTTGCCGCTTAAAACAATATTTATGTAGCAATATAGTCTCTCGCCAACCCGATGGTAGAATAATGGTGGTGTGGCTCTTAGGGCCCACTTCTGTTGACAGCTCGTACCCACCATAAAACGGCTATCCTATGGTTAACGTTCAGTGAAGGACAGGTGGCCACGGGAGTATATGCGCCAAGCAGTCAGTGCGATAACTGCGACGGGCATATTTATACGCCATTACACGATCCCTTCCTTTTAAAGTTATACGTATAATTGCGCCTGTGTTTCAACTTACCTTGAATGGGTGTTTGCGTGTGACTGCCCATTTCTTAAAATTGAGAGGAGGGATTTTTTTCTTAAAGGGTGAAGTTGAAACCTGTAATATTCACTTACCAGCGTGTTCGAGTAGGCTGTGTTTTTCTTTGTTATTTTAGCTCCGTTTCCACGTAGCGTTTTGTAATAACATTTTCGTTTTTATTTGAACGAATATGTCTGATAGTGATAGAGAATTAGATGACTCTCTTTCTTAAATATTCTCTATTAGGATATATCACACGAAAGTTAAGTACTAACTCTTATTTTTTCAAATATTCTGTATTTTAAATATTTTATTTTTAACGATTAACATTTTTCCGAGTCCGCAAAGTGCCTCCGCATTTCTTCAAACACACCACTTCACTACGCGCTTGTGCGAAAACGGTAGCACTGGGGAGCGACTCGCGTAAGAGTTTAGTGGCAGTTAAAGGGTTAAAAATGATTGCACCGGCTGCAAATGGCTATACCTTCCTCGGAAGAAACGATAGAGAGCAAAACTTTGAACAGAATACAGAAGGGAGCATGGCGTTTTGTATGCTTATGCAATAATTGCTCATTGCGATTATCCTTGGGTAGCACAAACGGAAATTCATATATCCCCGCCCTTTCGAAGCCTCCGGATATAGATTTGAAAGAGATTTAGTTTATAGTTATATAGATTTAAGTTTATTAAATATTATTGCTGATTAGAATATCTTTTTTCGTTTTAATTCTCTTTAGATTTTTCCGATACTTTCAAAATTTATTTGCAACTTTAAGTAAGTCTGTGCTTAAGCTTGAATACTGTTTTTATTATTAATTTTTTATTAATAAAATAGCCAATATCCTGGTTTTTATAAGACTTCCTACCTCATGTAAAAAAAAATCAGAATTATTCGCTATTCGAATTGAGTATTTTCTTCCTCTTTGAAATTTCAAAAAAATGAGATAGGCGGTGTTGCTTGTTAAGCGACGATATTTTCCTCTATTCAAAAATCAATTATGATGTGTTTATTTGTGTTCGAAGTTTCAGGCATGGTAATGAGATTCCGCATTTATTATAAAAATTTCATATAAATCGATGCCGAAAAATGCTTCTTGAAGGGGACTATGAGAAAATAATAGCACTGTTTATATGGAATGAGTGCTAAGCTCCTAGAATATTCCTTGACATTCAATAGTTCAGCTATTTAAAACATGTTTGCGAGGAAAGAGACAATCTTAGAGCATCATTAAAATTTCAAATAAATTAATACTAAGGTCTCAAGATGTTTTAAACAATGAAATACTTTCCTGTTATTCATCATTTATGTTCCTGATTAATGTGATCGTCAACACAATTATTAATTTGTAAAGTAAATGTTTTTAAAAATACAGGATGGCCATAAAATAAAGTGAGGAGTTTTGAGCAAGATTTAAAAAAATTCTGTTCATCGAAATCGAACCAAATTTGATTTACATTCAATTCCAAAAATGCTATTTGGATTTAGGCAAGAAAAAATTCAATGCTCTCCGCTAACTGCTGCTATATGACGCTGTACACGTATTTAGTCAAGTAGATTAGCGGAAAGAATTACAGGAATCGCAAATTCCTCTTCAAATTAATTTTGGCATCGTTGATAGATGCCGTTGAATGAATTGACCTCTCAAGTGTTCCAAAAAATGCATTCTTTCGACTACATGTTCGACCGCAGAAAATATCAGTTCGGTGTTCATTTTTCGTTCGTTGGCAGGTATCGTTATGCGATCCTTCAAAGTGGCTTGATTAGCAGAGTTCCTTCGTTAGCTACACTTTTCTAATGACCCCTCAATCAAAAATCATAGGGTGTGAGATCCGGGGATTCGGTAACAGCTTGAACGAAATGCAAGGCTAATTATCCGTTAGTCTGTAAAATTCTGTCTTGGAAATTTCTGAACACATAATCCATTGTAAGGAAGTGCTTCATCTTGCATGAATATGGTATTTCAGGCACATGTCCTTCACTATTCTTAGTGTAAACTCATTGAAATACATATAACAATGATGACAAAGAAAATTTGTAGTGGAAATAGAGATTTCTGTAATTCTTTCACCTACTTCACTTGCCCAATTACGTGTACAGAGCCGTATTGTAGTTGGTAGCGAAAATTGGAACTTTTTTTGTATAAATCAAAATTCCTTGGTCATAATAATATGTAGACTAGACCAGTTGTATTGGTTGCACAGATTTTTTTACAATAGAACCTCAAGTTATTTTATGGCCATTTTGTGATTATATTTCAATTATATATGAATGACCTGAATTCTCTTTTTATTTTAAGGGAAGCTCACTAAAATTAAATTGATATTTGTAGCAAAAGGAATTTTTAAATAAATCGTCTTTCTATTTTAAATATTTAGTGGGATTTCTTATTTCAAAATGAACGGTTTAATCGAGTTTGATTTCCTGTAAACATTTCCTAGAATGTTTTTAAAATTACTGTCTTGTTTTTCTACAACAAACTCTTAATATTCCCTCTTGATTGGAAATCACCATATAACAATTGTATTATATGGCAATGCCATTCCGTATCATCATGCAATTTACCACCTTTGGCATCTTGGTTTAGTTATATAAACTAGTCAAAAAGTGAACAAGTAGTGAACGAATGGCGTACTAATGTGATTATAGTCCACAAAGCAGTCGTCCATTTTACTGTATAAGTTGAGAACCTTATCGAAAATTAATTTTGAAATCAACGTGATTGACAAACGAGGATCGGATTCCTACATAACTTTTAAAAGAATGAGAAGAGAGAAATTATTAATACAGGCGAGGTATTTGAATTAACATAAGATATTGCATCATGTAATCATGTAAATATTTTTTGATTGATGCAGGTTGGAAGAAGATTGGTGAAATGATTTTTCTTATTTATTTGTAATGAAAATAAGCAGTGCCGGAACAGCGTTCCGGACGACCTCCTCCTCTCCACCCCCGGGTGAGAGAAAGTCTGCACACAGGATTTCGAATTCGGGATGCATGAGCTTATTCCTAGCGCTTATCCAATCTTTAAACAGAAAGTATGTTCTTAACTCGATTTTCTCGTATTCTTCCACGATATGGTAAGTACGTGTTTGGTTTCATTGTATAGTTGAGAGAAGCTAGTACACATTTTGGAACTTTTCTCTTCGACCGATATGTCTCAAAATTTCATACAGATGTACGATTTTTGTGTCAAATACTCATAGAAAATGCCATTTTTCTGGTTTCTTGTGTGTTTCAGTTACTGCGTTCACTTACACACAAATTGATAGACTGATAGACAGTTACCGGATTTGATACAAAATTCCATACCAATTTAAAATAATGGTGACAAAAGAATGTCAGATTTCAACTGTTTATCTCGTTGCTTCTTTAGTTATTGTGCTCACATACACATGGATGGACAGACCGGCAAACGGACTTCCTGTTGATAAATTTCGCACTAAACAAGACACAAATCTACAAATTTTAAAGTGAAGTCTACATACCAAATGCCATTCGTCAAACGCTTAAACGTCTTAAATGTTTGTACTGTTTAATGTTAAAAGGGGACTTCTGCAAAATTTGAACTTGAATTTTTGTAAAATTTAATAATTGTAATATTTTATTTTTCGTCAATAGATTCATTTTCTAATGTGAAATACATTAGAGATATCTTGGATCCAAATTTCGATGTTGTTTACAACCCATTCGTTTTTTTTTTCTCCTCCGGTAAAATTTTTAAAATGTCAGAAGTCTCATTTTAAAATCAATCGATTCAATTATATTGGGAATTAAAAGTTACCAATACTTTCTTATTAAATAAATATTCAAAGTATATACTGTACATATTTATTGGATCGTTTTACAGTATTAAAATCAGGATTCGACCCATAGTACAACAAAACTAGAAAAACAAGATGTCTCCTATGACTTAATATATAACTTCCATGGCAATACTTATTTGCTGCTACCTTCAGATACGACAAAATGAATTGCAGGAATATTTGAAAAGAAAACTTTCAAAACTGTTTCAGTAATAATATTTATCGGAGTTTAAGAAAAATATCTCACTAAGGATTAACAAGAAATAACTCCTGATTTGTAAGCATTTTAAGTCTTCTGGAACTAATAAAAGAAATTTAGGCAGTTGTATGATCAATTGTTAACGCATATTATGGGTTTTATTTTATATCAAGTTGATATTTATTATGTATACCTCTACCCACAAAAAGTTATAAAACGTTATACTGTCCTACTACAAAATACTTATAAAATGAAAATGAACGATTAATCACAAGTTGCTTACGAATGAGTTTCCATTTTAACAACGTTTATTTTGGAATATTTGAATGTTTCATTTTGGAGACGAATTTGACGACAAAAAGGTGGTTCCAGAAAATTCGGGAATTGTGTTTCTATCTCGCATAGGATCCGAGGTCTGGATTTTTCTAGCGAAATACATTTTACATCCCGCTCTGTCGGAAAGCTATAAATAGCGAAGGATAGTCACTTTGGAGTTGCAATGTGAGCTGGTTAGATGGTGAGATGAGCGTTATTTAAAGTGCTGTTACTGTTATTACTAGTGATTTGATGTCTGTTTTTGTTCCTTCTTTGTGCAAGTGCTTCATTTTTCCTGTTACCTTTGCTTTGTCTTTTCCTGAATATTCGTGCATAAAGCGTCGGTCTCAATTATTCTCTTTGTTGGACTGTTTTCCCACAGGACAATTTTTGTAACAATATACATATGCTTGTTTACTTTACATCTGCCAAATTGGCAAGAAGTAAACAGCAGATCTTAAAAAACACTTCCGATTTTTACTAAAGATAAGCCACATATTGATAGGGACGATAAGTTTGTTTTTAATTTTTAAATCTGGTCTTGAAATAAAGTTTTGGACGAATACTATCTTAAAACGACGTCATGAAAAACGTTAAGAAAATATTTTAACTTCAAGAAAGAACTCTCAAGTTCTCTTTATAGCTTTAAGTAAACAGTAGATCTCAAGAGACACTTCCGATTTTTCCTAAAGATAAGCCACATATTGATAGGGGCGATAAGTTTGTTTTTAATTTTTTAAATCTGGCCTTGAAATAAAGTTTTGGGCGAATACTATCTTAAAACGACGTCATGAGACACGTTAAGAAAATATTTTAACTTCAAGAAAGAACTCTCGAGTTACTTATTCTGAAGTATTTTCATCTTCCAAAATAAGTTAATTTCATTTTATCCTTGCGTCACTTAAATTTATATTAAAGTTCTTTTATTTGTTATTCTTTTAGAAAAATTTCGCAAGTTTTCGCCAAGCAAGGAGATGGAACCACACAGCTCGTTTGAAAGAATATTCTGCCATGGAAATTAATTATTCTGTGTAAGGTTTATCTAGAAGAGTAAGAGGTTTATAGAAACTTCTGAAGTACGTTGAAAAAATTTAAACTCACATGGCACTTATTCATCTGTGGTTTCTTTCTTCTGTTCTCTTTTTTTATATACGTGTTGTATATGTCATTTATCACAATGCATTTTCTTTCAGCACTATCTAGTCTTAACCAATTTGCTTTCCTTTTCATAGGTCTTTATTTAACTTGAATAGAACTAAGTAGAAACACTAACTGAAAATGGAGGTGAATCCCGCATAGAGACATTGTCTAGGGTCACGCCATAGCAAGGATTAAAAAATGGCGGGATTTTTTTTCTGTGAGGGAACTGACAAAATGTTCAAAAAATTTAACCTCTCGTGACCCGAAAAATCCCGAATTAAAAGAGTGAAGAGGACATCTCTAGGATACAAAGAACATGAAGCAAAATATCATTTAACTTTATTTATTTCCTGTTTTTAAAGACAGAACCTGCAATGGATTTTACACTTACTTCCTTATGTGCTGGAGTTTTGAAATTTTGTGCAATTGTTTGTTCTTCATTGCAATGCATTGCTTTAATATTTTCGGAACTTCATTATCAGATATTCAAGCAATGTAATTAAATTTTAATTTCATAACAGCCATATCACCTGGTAATAAATGTGAGAAAAGAATTGATTTCAAGAATCCATAATATTTTTAATAATGAATTATAAGCTAAAGACTTAAAAGTAAAAAATAATTTAAATAAAAAAATTCAATTTTCTAGTACATTAAAATAAAAGTGTATTTAAAAAATATTTTATTAAATTTATTAATAAATAATATTTTATTACATAGTTGGCATAATATTACCACAAGAGAACCATACTACAGCTTATTTTTTCAATTTTGAGTATTACAAACGTTTCCACTAACAATCATCATTATATTTACCTTCATTTTTACTTTTGTTTGAGAAGAACATCAGAATTTGTCACTCTAATGATCGTAGAAAGTCGATTATTTTTTCTTGCTTCATGTTGAAAAAGCTGTTGAAAATCGAACATTTGTAAGAATATTTGATGGCTGTATGGTGTTAATTGTGTTGAATTTCATTTGAACAAGCAGTAAAAGAAACATTTTTCGTATTAATGAGCCTTCTGGATAAATTCTTGGAAATATTGTAGATTTTGGGAAGAATTCGCTTAACAATTATTATAATTTTTGCCAATATTTATTTAATAAATGTTAAGTTCATGGTAGATTTTGTAAAATTCGCATTCTTGTTAAATAAAAATAATAATGAATTGGAATTTCTAAATACTATGCTTGATTAACTACAATTGATGAATCACGTATTTTATGTTGAACAACCTTAAAAAAAGTGCTGTTTATGCAATAAATTAATTTTGCAATGAAATAATGTTTCTGGAAACCTCAATGTATATTTTTAAATAATTGATTATTCTAAAGCTACGTATATCGGTGATGCATCACAAATCCTAAATACGATATCTCCAAGAAAAAAATATATCGATCATTATTCTTGAAATATCCACAGTACAGTAGCATTTCTCTCAACCTGCAACAACAGGTCCTCCTCGAGCCTCCGAATTATTGAATATAGGTTTCTAGAACTGGCCTTTTCATGTTTTGCAATGCCATCTGTAGAAATTTCAATATGCGAAGTCCATTAGTCATGCTTTTCAATCAATCGGCTGCAATTAAATGAAGAATATATAAAATCGTGCCGATTATTTAAAATTAACCCAAATACGAGCGATTTCACGTTTCAGAAAAGCAAAGTTAATATATTAAAATTACTCCGGTATCCAAAAAGAATACGCAGTTCTTAAGATGCTAAAAAATTAATGTTTATATCGATACTATGGATCGCAATCAGTAGTAACAGTAGTTACGACGATAGTATGATAGGGACATACTATCGTCGTAACCCACATTTTACAGTGAAGGGCATTTTAGGCCAGGAAACTCTTGGCCGTACATCGGATTAATTCGCGAAGAGCTGGAAACTGTTTTAATCTCTTTATTTACATGTGAAAAGAGTTATCTGAAATTTGCTCCAATTTTCAGATGGTGCTTCAGGTGGGGGGTCCCGAAATCCCCCAAATTTTAGGCCATTTTTCCGGCTTTCGACAATAACTCACAAACAACACATTTCTCAAAACTTGTACCAATACAAAAGTCCAAAACTTGTACCAATATAAAAATTCTGAGTCGAATTGTACCTCAGTTTTGAAATTAGATAAAATAGTTTAGGCACAATGCGAGTTCAAATAACGTAAACTTTTAGAATTTTTTTCAAAAATAGTATATTTTGGATTTTTGACCTCGTTTTTCTGATGTAAAATGCTATTCGATACGGCTATTTCGATATGGTACAGCCACAAATACTTCATCGAAAAAAACCTTTGAACGTATTAAGATCGATCATCAGTTCCTTAAGCTGGACATTCACCATTAACTCAATCCATCCTGATCCAATCCATTTAGAGAGCTTCTTAACAGACCGGTTCTATTTTCAGCTCATAAAATTTAGTAGGTCATTCACAGGTCAGACAGTGCCAACTGGTAGAACATCACCTACGGGCAAAGCGATGATTTAAGCTACTGCGCCTCCTACTATTTTGTGAGAGAGACTGGCTCCCCCTAACCCACTGAGGAGAACTATGAAAAGTACTGGAGGTTTAACTCACGGAAGGGAGATAACCGATTAGCACATTGGCTAAATGAGTTGAGACTGTGTCTACAATTATGGAAGAATCTGAACAGGTGGAGAACTTTTGTGGCGTATCATTTTGCACCACTGAACAACATGTGGAATTTGAAAACTAGTTCATTTGCCACAATCCATTCCCAATTGGAGAGTATGTAATGCCACTGTCTACAGGAGTGGGCGGGTTGAAAAAATAATTTGTCATCTGTCAGACCAAATTGGACATTCAAGCGTGGAAAGCATTGCTGGGAGTAATTTCGGTCGAGTGAAATTCACCCGGATAAACAAAGTTCTACCGATCGGAGTATTTACCAGTAGTGTGAAGTTACGTGAGGAAGTGGCGCCAAAATAGATCCATACACCATTTTCAGGAGAATATCATTTCTTAGAAAATCATAATCAGAACTCAAAAACTATTTTAATTTCGAATTGGCTCCTTACCCATCGTCTTTATTTGATGAAAAGGGAATGATGATAAAATCTGGTAAATCTGTTTTCAAATATGTGTTGAATCATGTAAAAACTCCGTGAAACATTGAAAATGCTCTTTATGTGATTAATGGAGAGTTTCTTCTTCACAGAGTAGCATGGGAGTTGAGAGAGAAGCTCTCTTCAATCCTTAATAAATACGTGGAATATGTAGCAAAATATTTTGGTTCACGATCAGTCGAAGTATTTGATGTGTATTCAGATGAACTGACAGAAAAGAGTACGAAATCTACTGAGCGCTTCCGTAGAGGAAACAAATACGTAGCAGCGGACGTCGAGTGATGACACAGCGCCTCATTTCAATGCTGATTAAAAAAAAATTCCGATGAAAACATCAATGTTGAGAAAATTGTAGAGAATGGTGACGCACAAATCATCAGTAAGGCTGTGGAAGGTACTCGTCAATCTTATTGTGTGATTATAGTAGGAAATGACATAGACCTTCTAGTTATCCTTACTGATTTAGTTCTTGATAGTAATTGCTTGTTTGTGATGAAGCCTGGAAAAGGAAAACAGAAACCCTCTTTCTTTCCCCCACACGCTTAAAAATGTCAAAGAAAGACAATATATTATTTCTACACGCTTTCAGTGGATGCGACTCGATGTTACCCAATTTCAGACAAGGGAAAATGAAATTCGCCATGCTTCTTTATAAAGATGCAGGGATACAAAAGGTTCCCGAAGTATTTAAAAACCGTCATGCTGCTGCTAGTGAAGTAGGTGCTGCTGGTGAGAAAATCATAGCTTCTTTGTATTGATTCTCTTTTCAATCAAGTTCACTAAATGAGATTCTCTTCACATTATTTACCGAATCCTTAGTACAAAATAATTTCAACTTGGCTACTCCTCCTTCCACTGAAGAAGTTGCTCGATTACATTCATGTAGGGCAGTTCTCCAGGCTAATTTGTGAAGTGGTCATGTGTTTAACCAGATTAAATAAGGTTGGAAGGCAACAAAGCATGAGTTGTCCCCTGTCACATCAACAGCCGTGCAAGCTCCACAAGAACTGCATAACACTACTGCCTGTAAATGTTCTAAGGGAAGTTGTGGTTGTAGAAAGCAAGGAATAAAATGCTCACCTGTTTGCTTCAACTGCAGAGGTGCGTCGTGCACCAAAGTACCAGAAGGCATTAAAAATAGGCCAACTCGAATGATGATGTAATTATTTCTGATAAAGAAGTAGTTTATGAACTTTTGGATGAATATGCTGACAAAGACTTCAAGAACAGTTTCAACTTCTGCTTGTTGCTCAAGTCTGATGTTGCTTCAAGATCAAGAACAGTTTTTGCAGCTCACCTCACCAAAAGGTGCCAAATTGCAATAAAGTCTTGGATTTTTTTCTTCCTAAAACAGATTTGTAAATTGAAACCTTTTTTTTACTTTGCGCTTCATATTTAATACTTTTAATAAGTAGCATAATTGCATGATAAAATGAATTGTTATTTCCAAGTTCATTGATTCGCCGAGATTGGTACTTTATTTAGTGAGAAAATTCATTCGCAGGCTAGTAAGCGAAATTAAGCAAAGTTTGGTGAACATTGTAGTGGCATTGTTCTAAAATATAGTCAGGTCTAATATTTGATACTGTAACATATTCGAAATAGTGGTATTTTACATCTAAAGAATTTTTATGAGCTTTAACTTTTGTATTGGCAAAAATTAAGAGCAATATGTTTTTTGCGAGTTATTGCAGAAAAACGGGAAAATGGCCGAACATTTGGGGGATTTTGGGACCCCACCTGAAGCACCATCTGAAAATTGGAGAAAACTTCAAATAATCCTTTTTGGATGTAAATAAAGAGATTAAAACAGTTTCCAGCTTTCCGCGAATTAATTCTAAGCAAAATCCTACTTTTCCTGGCCTAATTTAGGTAAAGAGGGCATTTAGGGGGCGACCAAAATGGGATGAAGACGAAAATGCATTTTGATCCATCGCTTTTCAAAGAAAGTTGATAACGAGATGAAACTTTCATTAATGGTTATGTTTGATGTGCATAATATTTCCATGCATTTTCGTAAAATTAATGGTTATGTTTGATGTGCATAATATTTCCATGCATTTTCGTAAAGATAGCACAGATATTCGGGAAGATATAAAGGTTTTCTTAAAAAATCCCAAACTTTTCCGCATTTTTTTTGCTTATAACATGCAATGTTTTCCATTAAATATTACAAACTTACAGAAAAATGACATGATGTAAAAAACGCATTGAATTAAAATTTGAATTAAAAAATTGAATATTGCAGGAAATATGAGCATTTGTAGTAAATAATATTTTACTGCGCATGTGCGAGACATAGCGGAATTTTTCTTTCAGAACATCAAAGCCAGGTATATAGCGCAACTAATTTAAAAAACATTTCAATACCGTTAGTATTCAGAATGACATTGGTACTGCAGGAGCTGTTTTCTTTATTTCTCTGAGAGAAACAAATTGATAAAGGTTATTGCACAAACTGCTATTTTCTTCGTTTAGCATTATTGAATTTTATGAAAGTTGATTATTTTAAATACCTACTTATACTTATAAATTAAATACATAATTGAAATTCTAGTTCGATTGTTACTATTCGAAGATTCAAGTTTTAAAAATATCAATTTGTGCAAGAACCCTGATTATTTAACTTTTCTTAGAATGTACCGAAATTCACCTCGTTGCAATGCCGATACCTATCGGAATACTAAGGTATTGAACTGGCATTTTTATATAAGTTGCCCTATATATCTGACTTTGAAACTGTGAATGAAAAATTAGGCTATGTCTCGCACATGCGCAGTAAAAAATTTTTTAATACAAATTCTCATATTTCCTGCAACATTTAAGATTTTTATTTCAAATTTCAATACACTGCTTCTTTCACATATTGTCAATTATTCTGCAAGTTTTGTACAATTTGGTAGAAAATTCTGTATGTTATAAGCAAAAAGAAGCAAAAAATTTGGATTTTTTAAGAAAACCTTTATATATTCCCGAATATTACAGCTATGTTTACGAAAATGCATGTAGATATTATGCTCATCAAACCTAACCAATGATGAAAGTTTCATCTCGTTATCATTCTATGAAAAGGGATGCGTCAAAATGCCTTTTCTTCTTCATCTCCTTCTGGTCAGCCTCCTAAATACCGTATCTTACCTTAAAATGTGAGTTATCGATAGTATATACCACGGTTCTCCGCAACTGATTGCAAATCACAGTATCCATATTAACTCCAATTTTTTAGCATCTTGAGGGTTGTGCATTCTTTTTGGACACCAGTGCGTTCTACATAATATCACATGCCAATTGTGCGTTTCGTAGTGTAATGAAATATAACTTCAAATGACTGCCTGCTTACAAGGTTAGAGCCGAAGTTTTAACAATGCAGCTTCATGATATCATATACTGACAAAAATGAACATTGCATAGTTTATAAAAATTAATAATCCTTCGTCTTCTTCCTCCGACGTGAATTTCTCGCTCTCTTTCCTCTTCAAAATCTATCTTCTCTTTTTACAGTAAATTCCCGATTCTTTCTTTCATCAACATTAAGACAGTTAAGTTCGAATGGAAGAGAAGGGACTACTTCCGTTCAAGCCTCCAAATCTTCACTAAGCCATCACATAGTTTCTTATATCATAAACCCAAATTTAGTTAATTTTTAATTTATACCTTCTAATTTGCCGTTATTGTAATACTACTAGTTAAATGGGTACCGGTTATTCGACAGATTTTACATTATTTGAATGAGAACTCAAAATATTGAAAAAAAATTCAGTTTTTGAACGATAATAATAATTTTCTTCAGAATGTTCAAATGAATAGTAAATAAGTCTGAGGTCTAAATATCTCGAATTATCATACTGAGATAATAACAAAATTTTTGTCTAATTTTCATTCAAATTTTTGGAATGAAAATAATACAATTGTTTAAATGTATTATTTTCATGATGTTTTAGGTAACTATTAAACAATTCATTGTTCAAACCTTGAGATTCTTCAACTATTTCGTGGATATCATCCATAGCTTTATCCGGTTTTCTATTGTTTTGAGCTCCAAAAACATTCAGCAAGACGAACTTTAGAAGATAAGTCAGACTTAGGAAAAATCGATAGAAAAAGTTTCAGGTGTTTTTTTCCTATTTACTGAAAATCTTACATCGCATTGTCATGGGTGTTGTGAATTCCAACGAAGAATGCTATTTGTTTTTCTTTCTTCATGTAGTAAAAATACGATCCTGTTTTTCTTTATGCCAGCGTTTTTCTAAGCTAAATTGAAGGTTATTGTCTTCAGGAGTTTCAGACATGTTTTGCTTTCGGTTTACAAGTATGGTTTTTTGGAGAAAAAAGAAAACCTATATAAAAGCAGGCAGTTTCATGAAAAATCGATCGTGATATATTTTTCTGGGAAAGTAAAAACGCACGAAAGACACTTTCAAAAATATTGACCAAAACATCGGAAAGCAATCGCTTAGGAAAGAAGCAGACAGACACCATCTTGTGTATCTGCGGAATTTTATTGGGTACGACTGGAAGCCGTTCGCACGGATGTAGAAGCGAAATATATCGGAAAAGTATTTCAGTGATTTTGTATTAAGGGAACTTTTTTAAGGATATTATTATTTATTTAATGCTGTATATTTTCTAACTTTTCTACGGCATGATTAATACCTGTTATCTCTGCAATAAAAAAATTTAAAACACTTTTAACCTATACATAAAGTACTGAGCATGAATTTTTTTGCATCTCTATATTTATGGATTTAATTTAGGTTACAAAGACTTTATAATTTTTAGGGTTTATTTTCGTCTGAAGGCAACAGATATTTCCTTTTGTTCCGCACCCCAATAATATTATTGATGGAAAGGAATACAGGTTTGCAGCTTCTTAGATGTATTGCTAGTGCATTCCCATGTGTCTTTTTATTCTAAGATAATAACACAATAAGTTTTATGCGTAATTTCAACTGAAAAAAAATCTAAATGCATCTTTCTGTTAACACCTAGAATACCTATAGACTATAGGCAGTGACAACTAGACTATAGATTTTGTTTAGACTCTTAATTGTTTAGATATTTCTTCTTAAATATAAGTTTCAGCATCAGGAAAGACAGAGAACACGTTTTTAAATAAGAAAAGATGGATTTTAAAATAATCTGTTTGTTTACACGTTTAAATAAGAAATTTTACACGAAGTAAAGCTTTGTAAGTTTAACTTCAAATACAACACGTTACTTTGCAATTTAAACATTCTTATTTCATGAAAATGTAAGGTATATTTATTTCAGAACCAATTGAATCTATAAAATTAGTCTTGGATCTACAAAAAAGAAATTTTCAATTGCAGCCGTTGATAAAAAAAAGGGATTGTTTTTTTACATATTTATAAAGACCACTAACTCCAATCAATATTTCTTTCCTATTATCTAATGACAAAAGCCAAACATGGTTTTGATTGTCATAACTCGGTAGTTGTCAGATACAAGAGAATATAGGGCAAGAAATCTGTTCCTAGACATTCATTAAAAATGTCAGTTATTATAAAAAAAGCATGCCTTTTACAAAAAAAAGGAATTCTTTCAGGAAATTTGACTAGACGAATGCTTTGCTGAAAAACCATCTTCATTAAAAAAACTTTTTTTTGCTTTCTAATAAATTTATATATTTTGTTTGAAAGACAAATACAAATTTTGCCTTTCTCACAGCATTTTATGTTTCAGAAAGAGTAATGTTGATTGCGTTCATGAAGCATGCATAATTCTGTAATATTCATTTAAAAATAGTCTGAAATCACTTATCATGTGTACTCAGAATAAGAATATTATGCTGAATGATATTTATTAACATTTCATTTATCCTTACTTCCTTCCAATTCTTCAGTTATTTCAATTAATATTCTTAATTTAATTAACAAATGAAATATGCAGTCGAATGACTTGAAATCAAACCTGTTACTGAGACAACTAATTTGCAATGCTAATTAATTGCATCATTCAAATGATTACATCGTTCATATTACATTGCAAACAAATATTTACATAGAAATGGAATGTTATTTTCTTACACCCTTCCTTATTTATGTCGTTTATTTCATTTTTATTTGGAGTCCTTTAGGACTATAAAAGCAACAAACATTTTCTTTTTTTATAAATTTATAAATGCACACTTATTTCTCTTGAATAAATAATTTTATGGCTGGCATTACACTTTATAAATCTCAGAAAAGTTTTCTAAAATTTCAGACTAATTAAAAATCTGAGGAAAAACCAAATAAATAACACATGCATTCTCATTACTTGAATATTTTTCGTGTCTTTGAGCATTAAATCTGTCATATTTTTACCACATAATAATATTTAATTATGGAATAGAAAAAATTTAAAAATAATATGAGCAACACAATAATGCAAAAATAATTAGACACATACAATTTTTAAGGCACTTCAAAACTAAATTACCTAGCTAAATATCATTTTTTACAGTTATTTGATGTCTAATTGACACAATTAGGCATTTTCTCTAGATTAATTTTGATATAATTCTCCCCCATGAGAACTATAATGTAGATTTAATTTGTTTGTTTTCAGAATTTGATTGTTAGTCAGATTCATTAGATCCTTCATTTGCAGATTTTCACATAAGCTAAAGTGGTTATGGCTGCTATTTAATGCCTTATTAGACAATGTTAAATTTAGTTGAATCCATATGCTTAAAAAATGTTGAAAACATAAGCATCCCTGTAAGTTAAGTCAATAAGTTTAGTTATTTTAATAAATGTGCTAGATATTTTATCTGGTTTCAAGAAATATATGTACAGAAATAATAAAATTATCACATATCACAATTTTTTTTAAAACTTGTTCTAATCTGAATCGAAAGACTCGTATTTGGGGTCTTAATATAATAATCATGCGGAAAACATCGAAAATTTGATAAGATATCTTTGAATCATGTAAATATATATATATATGTGATATTTTAATTTTTTACTTTCCTAAATAATCTATAACAATTCCTTATTTAAATATTTCCTACTTCACTCAATTAACGCACTACAACTTTTCAAATCATAGTTTCTAAAGGGGAAATTTCAGAGTACATGGTTGCCCTTCATCTATTTCGGCCCTTTTCTTCAGCATGTAAGCTTTCAACAACCAACGCCGCCTGCGTAAACTTCTGAATCTCTGGCATGAGCTGCATACAAATTAAATACTTTACCTATAGTAGAAATAACGCCTGATGCCTAAATAAAGAAGATTTAAACAAATATGTCTCTTTCCTGATCAGACTGGACTGCCTTTCACCTTTTAAAGCCTCGATCCTATATATATATATATATATATGGATATATATATATATATATATTATATATAAATCTTAAATATGATTAAAACCAGCGGGAGTAGTCTCCCTGAACTTTCGTAATATGCTTTCAGCAATACGTAACCGGAACGAAGCACAG
>BGPR01016038.1:0-35458 GCA_013235015.1 Araneus ventricosus
TTACTACAATGCCCCGTCAAACGTCTGGGCCACCAAATGTTGCCGGTGTTGTTGCCGGCTAGCGCAACAGGCGGCAACATGTTGTTCTGTTGCGCCACCGATCGCCGTCGGCTAATAGGATCCATTGGATATAATGGCAGGCGACTCGCGTAAGCAGCCAGTGGCGCCACAAGTTGCTCTCGGCTAATAGCGCCCTAAGTCTGGAACATAATAGTCCCATAACCGAAACAATAACGTTATCTGGTAACAGCTACTTTTTATTATAAATTGTCTTATGACGTCTGTTGCGAGTACAGACATGGATCGGGATATGCCTTGTGAGATAGGTTTGTTGGACTTGTCACATACATAACATGCGACGAGTTTGTCCCCCGTATGCGTTCTATACGACACCTCAGTAGATTATATTTTCGAGAGAAACCTCTTTTACACACATCGTATACAAAATTTTGTTTGTGTACGTCTTTTCTTTGAGACTTGGAGTGGATTCTTGATGGCACAGCGACGACAACTGCATCCTAAAGAGAAACGAGTTATTTATAATTTCCGCCGATTTCACCTCTCGCATAATCACTATTTCGAGTTAATTTGTAGATGAATTTCGAAATTTTCTAACATCTTTAGCCTTCTGCGATTGGATACTATTTCTACCACTTTCTATTCTTCCGGATGTAAAATCAGATGTTGCTGTAAATTTTATCGTTTGTGGGAGAATTATCAAATCTAATCGGGTTTCTTCCTCACGTTGAGAAGAATCCGACGAGCTGCAATTTGTATTAAGAAGAACCGGATTCCTGATTTCATCATGATTGAAGATATATTTGAGGAAGAACCCAGTGCTATATTTTCTGTCCAATTGTACTTAATAGAAGTTTCTCCTTCGCTCTCATCTCGCGGCGAATTGATTTCTCGAAATTCTTTATAATCAATCAACGGAAAAGCTAAACTGGAGTATTTAAAATTAACAGTGAGTAATCCAAGGGATTGTAATCTGGTTTCATAGTCTTTTGCACTGCGCTTTCAGTGTGTGTTCAGCTTGTTGTGAAGCATCCGTCGTCCTCCTCTTCCTCCCAAAAACAATAACACTCTTCGTTTGGAGCAGGGAATCTTCCACAGAAGGACACTTTTTCGAGCCACAGCAAGAAAAGTTCAGGGTCATCAAAATTTTTTAAAAAGCTACTTATCTGCAGTGAAAAGAAGCCAACTTCTATGTTCCCTTCAGTAGTGGAATATGGCCATTTATTATCACGTGAAAACATTTGTAATTCCTTATGCTACCTGCAAAGCAGAATAACATACAGGTTTTTCAATATTATCGCAACAGAGCCATCTATGTATAGCTTTCGATTGGAAGAGACCTTCAGATAGCATTATCAGAGATTCACGTTTCGTAACGAGTATTTCTTCTTCAACACGTTACTCACTCAGAGAATCGAATACGATTCATACCTGTTATCTAGTCAGATGACCCATCCTCTACTGCAGTTAGGAGATAGCAGAGAAGGAGTTATCTAATTAGATAGAGGGTTCGAATCTTAGACATGAGTCGTGGAGACTAACTTGTAAAATTCTCAGAAAAAATTCTTAAGTATCATAATGATATACCAAGATTACACCGCCCTGGCCTATACCGTGCAGTAAATATATGATGCATCTTACACCAGATTGAACAATACTTATTTTGCAATTTTTAGAGACGAGAAACAACAGTTTCACTGCACGATGACAATAAGTCTAATTCTTTGTTGAACAGTTCATGAAGAAGTCCTCGCAATGAGACACGAATATCTACATTATTTATCAAGTCTCTTAAACTTATTGCTTGTCACCAACTAGACTAGTTTTTTCTGTATGAGGTTCGAATTTCTCACTCCTTATTTACGTGAAGTACAGATACCGTTTTCTGGCCACAAGAACTTAGCAACGTTTTTTCGAAAAGTCTAGCGTCATATTCTCTAAAAACTCCATGCGCCGTCAAAATTAAGTATCATAATGATAAGATATTTGGAATAAACTTCAATAAGTTATGTGACTTCCAAAGAGGAACGGAATGCCCTTTCAAGGCCCGAACATTTCTGCAATAATATGTTTTTGCTTTTTTCTCTCCGTTCATCGGGAACATTTGAACGTAACCCATTCTGAGCAAAACAACGGCTCATCCACTCGAACCACCACATCTATTGAATAAAAATGAATGAATAATTAACTTGAACGAGGGAATCTTTTGTGTTGCATTTACAATTACGATTCGTTCGTTCCCCGTGAGGATCTTGAGTTCACAATTTAAACCGGAATCTAGTGTTGGGGCAATGAGGTCCAAATAGCTATTAGCTTTATATCATTCAATGAAGGATGAGTAAACTTTAATTTAAAATATGTATTCATCACTATATACACTTAATAACAGCTACAGAATTAAACATCAATAAAAACTGTAGTTTGCGGTTGAGATGAAATAAGTATTAAGGTATTTGAACATCGAGGGAAAATGCCATTTCCCTAACAGGAAAAAAGAAATGTCGGTCAAGCCAGTGCGAGCAGCAAGTGATTACAAGTGTACCAATTACATTGCGAACTTAAATACCACCAAAATATTAACAACTGGAGACAGTAAATTAAGTATACAGATAAACAGTAAAATACATTAATACCAATCACATTGGTCAAGACAATAGAATGCGGAACACTGTACAAGATCATCCAGGAAATGAGTATTTCTGCCGCTGTTACTGTGTAATTGCTTAACTTTTTAAATTAATACGCCTGTTATGAAATTAGTTTCAAGGAAAATTATAACGTGTAACTGAAAAGAATATGCCCAAATCAAATAGAATTTATTATATTAAAAAATTAACTTCTAAGGTTTTCCTTAATCTTTCAAGTCGAGAAAAAATATTTCTTGCACAGTTCACATAGCTGTCCTACTACTATTACTGCGCCACATCACATCCCCGTTCCTAGAGCTTTGCTCTCCCTAGCTGTCCTGAAACAACTTATGTCATCGCTGTTGTTGTATCAGGAAACCATATTTTGAAATATCTAAGAGGTAATAAGTTATAAACTAGAATTGTGTCCCGTTATGTAGTTTAATTAAGAACAGCTCCTGAAGATTTTTTAAAAAATTCAAATATTGCTTTACAAGATTGTTGAATAAAGTTTAATTTTTTACGGAAATGCTTGTTGAGATTACTGCTATCCCTGAATGCTTTTTCTCATATTGGGCATATATAAGGTATCTCTCTGGTATGAGTCCAGATATGTTTGTACAGGTGCCATTTGTGAAGTGCATTTGTTCTTGCACATATCGCAAGAATAGAGCCAATTACCGGTTTGAGTTCGGAAATTAATGGTTTAACATTGCGAAGAACTCCATTCATGATTTTTCAATAACATTAAAATTTTCTATAATATAAAATTCATCGATATAATTTGAATAAAATCAGAATTTTCGTGTGACACAGCACTCAAATATATTTTGTTCCATTCCCTTAACAAAGAATTAATTCAGTGATGGAATAATTAGATAAATTTATAGAATTCTATATTTATCTTAAGAATAAATACATTAAACAAAAAATGCAGATGTAAATATACACTTCAATTTGAAAATTCCTATTTTCATTTACTAATCAATTTCTAAATTAAAATTTTGTTATCACATAATAATCTTAGTAAAATCAACATCTAAAATCGTTGAAAGGTAATAAAATAATAATCGATTCCTTTTAAATTATTAAATTGAATACCTCTAAATGGATATTCCATTTAAAAACTTATCTGTAAGTTTCTCCAATAAGATTTACTTATTATGCACATTCTTGTAATATACAATAAGATTAATGATAAAATCAAGATTTATCAACGATATTTAAATACAATCAAAACCAACAAATAAGCACATAAAAATACACTTCAGTTGAAACGCTCCAATACCCGTTCATTATTATCACTAAAATTGAATATTTATCATATCAAATAATAATCTTCAGCAACAGTTTCATAACTTAGGTGACGGTTTTGGATCGTATGATGCTGGCAAATAAAAACAGTTTGTAAAATTACCATTTTGGTGCACTTTTATATGAATTATATAAAAAAATGCCAAAATTACGATTTATACTATTTACAAAATAACTCTTTATATCTACTTAAAATATTTAAAAAACATTAAATTACTGCTTGACAAGTAAAAATAAGTATTAACCGATTTCGAAATAATCGATTTTTATATGATGCAGACCTCTGAATATATTTTTCCATATGTTTCCTTAAACAAACAATTATTAATTAGCAGTTCACGAATCGTGGACGTTTGGAGTATCATTAAAAATCAAGATCTAAGCTTGATATTAAAATACAATAAACAACAAGAAATAAACACACTCAAAACAAATATACTTTAGTTGGAATAATCCAATGTGTCCATCCATTATACGTTCAAATGAAAGTTTATTATATTATTTAATAACCTTAATAAAACAATATTTTAAAATAGATAAAAGGTAATAATATAAAATCTAGATTTGTGTGTCACTTAAAATATTTAAGAACAGCTCACGGGGATACCATTCGTAAAACTTAAAAATTGCTTCAAAATTTTGATAAAGAAATTTCACTTTTCATTATGCATATTTTTGTAATGCGCGTTACAATTACTGCGGGTCGAGAATGCTTTTTCACATATTGGACATTTATAAGGCCTCTCTCCAGTATGAGTCCGGCTATGTTTGTTTAGGTCACCATTCGTAGAGAAACTTTTATCACATTTATCACAAGAATAGGGCTTCTCTCCGGTGTGAGTCCGGAGATGAGTGGTCAGAGCATATTTCGTAGAGAAACGTTTAGCACACTGATCACAAGGAAAGGGCTTCTCCCCTGTATGAGTTCGATGGTGAACAGAAGATGACCCATCCGACTGAAACTTTTTCCACACTCTCTGCAAATGAAATTTCTATGTTCAGGGCGCAACTGAGCCTCAACATTCATGCGTGAAGTACTTGCAATAGGATCTGCATCACTCATAGAAGCGAGAGATGCAGCATTCTCGGCAGAAACATTGGATCGGTTATTACAACCTTTAGATCATACTGCAGATGTACAATGATGCTGTTCCTCTTCATTTTTATTCTCACGCATTTGTGCATGTACGAAGCCAACTTTTTCAGAAAATCCTGCAGATACAGGAATATTTGTATAGCTCAAACTTCCTTTATAAATGCAAGTATTTGATTTCGGTATGGAGGTGTTTCTAATTAAATGCGCATCACGGTAGCTGTCATCTCGAGACATTTTAATAACATTTTCCCTCGTTTCTATAAATCTTGGTGGGACAACAAAATGAGTAAAGAATTTCGGAGCTGAAAAAATGTTTTTCGAATGAGTCTGGGATTTCTGGGTAGCGTTTTCAAGGGGTGTCGAGAAACAAGTTTCATCCTCAGTGAAAGAATGCCAGCAGCCCTCATCATGCGAGGTTTCACACTTTTCATTAGATTCTGCTTGGGAAGAAGTGGAATCGGCATTTTTTCCTTCGTTTCGCTCCCACCGAACTGGGCGTCTTGATTTTCTTTTAAAAGCACCGCGAATGACTACTTGACATCCGTAGGCAGATTCAAAATTCTCTGAAGAATTCGACAAACAGGCTGTTTGGTTTTCTGTTGAATGAACAACGCGTGAATGAACATTAATTAAGGGGCCCGAAAGTAAAGTATCGGACGGATTTCCTTGTTCTGTGCTGGAGACCTTGCAGAAAAAGGAATTAGATCGTCCTCTTGTCTTTGATGCATCTCTTAATGAGAACTGTCTATGACTTTCAGTGAGCCATGTGCTTCTTTGCTCAGGTATTTCTGCATCATTTTGTTGCTCTTCTGGAAATATGATCACAGAATTGTCATTCGAATTTGCCGTAAGGTCACCATGTTCTCTATCCATTTTGCTTGATTCACCTAGTTCAGGTAATGAATATACGCTGTCATCGTTTTCATAATAGAAACATGGATGATTCTCACCGTAATTGACTATCGTGTAGCACAACTGACACAGGTATCGACCCATTTGTTTTCTCTTAGTAAAATTTCTGACTTGTCAAAAGCATATAATAAATTAATAGTAACGAGGAGCAATCGAAGTTCTTGTCTTTCCTGCAGTGTAATGCTATAGACGCTATTGCTCATCAAGTTTAAAATTCGTAGCACTTGCTACGGTTAAAGTAGATTCAATCGGTAAATTCATTTTCTAATTCATCGTTTTATAAACAACGTGATAGAGCCTTCTCTTCCAGAATTTAGAGCCGGAATCTTCTGATCGGCTTCTACTATAAACTTCTAGGATTAAAAATAAGCTCTAGCTTTATCTAGATTCCTGTGATTTTTTTCCAATTATTAAAATTGTCAAATAAGTAGAGTGAGTTCAAAACAAATATCAGTCTGGAAATATTGGAATTGACCTTGCGTTTAAAAGAAGTGTTAACGAGCTACCGTTTATTCATCTTATTTCTTCAGTTCACTCCCCAAAAGCATTTCATCGCTTCGAATATTTTCTTCCGTATAGTTATACATTTGTCGAAATTAAGGGGTCTATTCTGGTACCCCCAGTTGGGTTGGGATACCAGCATAGACCCCTAAGAGTTTTATGTATGACATTTTCGCATTTCTAATTATAATATAATTTCAGGATGAAAAAATCCGTGTCGGTAAAGAAAAGATTCTTCTTTTGGTTTCTGTTTCACATTTTTATAATGATGGTGAATTACTTGACTTTTCTGATTTAAAAGCTCGAACTCTCTCATAAAATTTGTCAAAATGGCATCAAACCGAATGATGACCAACAGAAAAATCATTCGTCAAAAGTTTACGAAAAACGGATGATTTTCTAGAAACATCCAACCTTATCAACTAATGCATATAATAAGAAAATTTAGGTATTAAAACTTCTACCTATATGAAAATCAAAATCTGGATAAAGGTAGGATTTTTTTTTGAAAGTCTAAGCATTTAATTTAAAAAAACAGCTAGTGAGCCTGGCGAAAATTTAGAATCTAACTATCCCTTAAGTGAAGCTCAATTTTTTGGAACAGCTAATGACCTATAAATCATTGGAAGATAACAAAATTAATATAACAAGATACTAAATAGTAACATATATAAGCACTTGGGTAAAATTTAGGGGGAGCGTTTATGAGCAAAGGATGCTCAGGTTTTCCTTTGCAACTCGTCGTGAGGGTCAAGACAGATTTTCTCTTGCAGATGGTCAATCTAGCCAAATCACGTGATTTCACATTTCAAATGATTTCCTACTAGCGCGGATTTTGGTGGATTGTTCAATTTCCCATCCAGTGCTCAACTTACGGGTCTATTCTCGTACTCCGGTTGGGTTGGGAGCGTTTCACCTTTCGATCGCGCGACGTAAATGGCGTTTCCTCGACCGAAAGAAGGGGTCTGATTCTCGTACCTCGATTGTTTCGAACATCGCGCTTTAAGCTTGGAACTGACGTATTTCTGCTGCTCGCGCAGCAAATCAAGCGATCGTTGTTTCATGGTTTCAGATTCAGTTCGAGTTTTGAATCGCCAATGGATCTACGGCGAAGAGGACATTTGCTTCCCAATTCGAAATAATGTTGGATTATTTTGAAAATTATCAACATATTTTCAGTGGGAATATAGATCGCGTCATTTCAAAGGACACCAATGATAATAGGTGGGAATATTTAACATCTGCTCTTATAAGATGCATTATAATGCATCTTTATTTCTTTCACAAGTCCATTGTTACGGGGGGGGGTGTAAACCATTTATCTTTTTACAAAATATGCATTTATAATAATATTTTACATTTATAGAACATAAATTGGAGTCCTTTTTCAATATATTGATGTAATTTTAACAGTTTTCTAGAGAGAGGAAAAGCAATAAACTTTTTTCCATGCCAATTATTTTAACATGAATAAATCTTATAAATTAATATTACAAACCATTTGTTTCTTTTTCCAATTACATCAGAAAATAAAACATGAAAAAAAGTTCAGCAAGTTTTCACAACATTAAAAAAATTACATCTTTTTCAAGGAACAAGAGAAATTCTTTTATTTTCAGATTTCGCAATTACTTTGTAAATATTTGACAAATTTCTTTGAATTAAAACCCAAATAAAAAAAATTGTAATGATATATATGGAATGAGGAAATTCATTCCACACTCAATGTTTAAAAAAATGTTAAAATGCTATCCTAATTTAATAAGAAATACTTAAGTAATTAAATCTTTAAATGTAATGGATCTTTGTTAATTATCAACTATCACTATTGACTATCTTGATGGAGTAGTAAAAGATTTAATCACTTTAGATAGCCGTATTAAATTATTAGATTAAATTATTTAAATTCGATAAAAGATTTAACTACTTTTTAAAAAATCTAAAGTAATTGATAAATTCTTCTTCAGATTGGTCAAATGGATTACATTTATCCCGATAAACCCTTTCAATACACAACTAACTTCTTAGCAGCCTCCATTTTAAGCGAAAATTTGATAAGTTCTGATATCGAAACAACACTTCTTGGTAGAGAATAGCGTTTACGCCAGGTAAGAGCTGGTGAGAAATAGGAGAATTTTTTTCGACCGAGCGAGATCCCAACCGGTTGGAAAAACGGGTACAAGAATCGCACTTGTTGTTAACGGGCGGAAAAAGTGACGTCTCCCAACACAACAGGCGTACGAGAATAGACCCGTTTTTATTATCTGTCCAGATCAATGATCTCGGACAAATTTGTATGGCGGGTTAACTAACAAACTTGTTCATTCAACGATCGATTCAGATCTCAACTATTTTTCCCCCAAAGGGTAGATGTGTAGATGCCGATTATGACTTTTTATAATAACGATTTATGACTTTTTAGTTAAATTTTTTCCTTTCATATCTTTAGCCGACAATAAAAAAGTGTAGAAATTGATAAATGTAATTGCTGATACTACAAACCCCACATTGTTCGGCGAAAATTTTTAACATTTAGGTAATTTTTTTTGGTTCCATCCTTGACAAATCGACTACCCAGGGACTACAAAAATATCTCTGTTCGTTTGGAGTACCCAGGAGAGGGCTGGACTATTTAACGGAATTCTTTCGAAGGAAGGTCGATCCGAACGCTTTGTTCACTTAAAGTTCAATCTAATATTCGTGCCCTTCAACTTCACGGGTGCGATGGAAGTTTTCTCCGGGACTTCTTTGATGCAATTCTAGCTTTGCATCTATTGTCCTTGTTTCTTGAAACCTGAATGCAACACGATGGCTTTCTATGACCCTTTTACCCATATTTATATTGTAAATATTCCAGTAGTAAGGAAATTTTTCGAGATTTACCTGCCACCAGGAAATCACTACCAATTGAGAATAAAATTCAAAGAGTTACAAGAATTCCCACAAAGACATCATGAAAAATATTAAAGTACTATAAACGATAACTCACAACAATTAAATAGACAAAGTTCCTATGTTTTACAGATACAACATACACGATGATTCTTCACTCAAATCGTTGAGTTTTCGCGATTATGGAGGCCTTTTGTGAAAAAAATAATATTGCTGTTCAATATACGAATCATTTTGTTAATCAAAGTAGAGTAAAAATCATCCATTCCGGTAGTAAAAACGTCTCTAGAAAGTGACTGAATTTTTCCCATTTAGAAAGTTATTTTGTTTCATTGAAACTTAGGCAATCATTGGTTCGGAGGTCATTATACAAATGAGAAAATTCTCATGAATCCTTTCTCTTCCAAACAATGCTGTTAATTCACATTTACCGTATTTTTCTGATACCGTCGTAAAGTATATATCGGTGATCTGAGAACTGTAGCGACACATCCTTTGTCAAAAAATGCACAAATACTGCTGCTGTGGGCGAGGACCGAACTATACCACACTAATGACAACTGTGCAGTACGAAGCTTTATAATTCAACGTGGGCCGCGATGTCCTAGAGTTAAAATCTCAGCTTGGAATTCGGAGGCTTCGAAGTGGGAAACCCGATTCCATCGAAGAAACGCTATGTAAGTGAACAAAGTGATTGTTTCAATCCGTCCAGGTCAAACGTCCTCCCGATGAAGTGTCACGGAGGTTTAGAGAATGAGGTGCCGCCTCAGATGTTGTCCTCATCATCTGGCCATGATTCAAATTTGTGAGTTCTGTTCGAGTAAAACACTCACGTTGCTTCAAAACGGGATGCTAATATAGTATCTATTACTTCTTATAATTTCATCACAAAGCTTTAGGATTTGCACAGCTTCCCTATGACTTTTCTCATGAAATTGGGGCAACAGAAATCTACAAGATTTTTCTATTTTAGTTCCTTATGTTCTGTGTTCCCCACTGTGAATTATGTGCATTTGGTGTGATTCAGTGTTCCATTTGAAATCATAACTCAAATATTAATAAGAAAACAGATTTAACGAACTTCCAACAGAGATTAAATCTCAGTGCTTGCTATTTTTTTTACGGAGTTTCAAATTCATCCTGAATAACCAACGAATTCATGTCGTTTTTCATTATTCCTTCGTAAATGTTTTCAATTTCTTTCAAAACTATTTGAAAAGTCATTTCATAAAACATTAATGAAGATGCAACACGAAAGTAGAAGAAATAAACATTGGAACAGTGTTTTAATAGAAGGAGCTTAAGATGCTTGCAGCGGTAAAGCAAGCAGTTAATGCAGATACGAGTTTGGATGTGTCTCTTGTGATTCTAAATGTTTTTCCGACATGTTCAATACAAATGAAGATGCATCTCTTCACTCGATTGATTTGCTCCTTTAAGATAAAATAAATTAATGCAATTAATTGTGATACTCATCGATAATTTTTATGTCTAATGGAGTATAAACCAATTGTCAGATAATTTAAATTTGGTTTGTCCGATATCAATTAATTAAAAAGTTTGAAATCTTTCTTAAATAGCAAAAATTTGCGTGGTACTGTACGGCGAACCGGGCCAAAAGCCACATTGAACGAATTAATTATGTTTCGTTCAATTCGGCATCAAACAGACATATGGGCTTACAGAAACTGAACAATTTTCAAATCGGCATAAATGCAGATTTTATTGCAAAGCTATTAGTTTTGCTTGCTTTTATCAACTTTTTGTAGAGAAGAAATTTCAGAATTTTTAGAAAATATTAGCCACGTGCTTCAAACTCAATTTACGTCTAAAACATATGTCACTTTATTAAACATCATTTACATGTTAGAAGTTTTACGCACGAAAAATTTAGTTTTTTGGAGGTTGTAAGAGGCCATTCGTACAAAATTTGGCGTAAAACATCAACAACAGTTTTTAAATCGAATTTACCACTTTCAGTCATACAGTAAATTAAAAGAAATTTCAGAAATGAAACAATATTCATTTGCGGAAAATAATTATTAGATGAGAATATCATTTCTGTGCACTTTTAAATAAAGTGTATAAAAAGCCAGCTAAAATTGCGATTCATATTATGTAAAATAAAACATTTATTATACATTTAAAACATTTCATAAATGTTCAAATTCTATGTAACTAATAAAATCAGTATAGTCTGTTGTAAATAATTTGGTTTCGTATGATGTAGACTTGCTTCTTTGTCGAAATCGAGACGTTCTTTCTTATTGGTCAGGATATATTTGCTCTTACTAGGAACCTTAGGAGATGCTAGAAATAAAGTAGGGATATCGGTCATACGCCCTGATTCTTCTGACATGTCTTGATCTGATTTCTCATTTTCTGACAAAGAAACAGAACTGAAAAGGTATTTCGAAGTTTCTGAAATATTACTGGAATCCAGATGTGCATTCTGGCTAGTGTTCAATGGATTTCGAGCTGAACTCTGTATTAATGGAAGAAGAATATCGAGTGCTGTCATATGGCAAAGTTCTTGTATTCCTCTTACTTGACTGGTATAGAATGCCAGTTGTACTTGATTTTGTCTTATAACCCCCCCTCGAAAGCAACTTTCAGATCTGAGGCCAGGTTCAAAATTTTCTGACGAAGCATTAAATGTGGAATTTTTCTTAGAATCATTTTCTTCCGTCCGAACATTAGAAATAGAATCCAAAAGAATATTGTCGCGAGGATTCTCATGCTGTGCGTTGTTGGAATACTTGTCACACCAGGAACTATAATTTCTTTCTCTCTTTGATCCATGAATAAATGAAACTTTTTTACTTGGCAGAGGATTCAATTATTTTTCAGATTTATCAGTACATTTTTGTTGAGCATTTGGGCATAATTTTCCAAAATTGTTATTCGAACTTGTCGTCGATTCGTTTTCTGCTTTGGTATGCTTTGTATTTTTTTCGTCTAATTTATCCAGCTGTGGTTGTATATACACATTGTCCTCTTTTTTATAACATAAATATGAATGGTTCTCAACGTAAGTCACTGTTCTGTTACGAGACTGACACAGGTATTGAGCCATTAATTTCCAATGAAAAAACGTGAAAAATGTCAAAATTATGAGATGAATAATCAGTGTTGAAAATAAATGAAAATTTTAGTCTGTTCCTGAAGTTTAAAGGTATAGACGTTGTTGCTGTTCACGTATAAAATTCGTAACGTCAACAGTAGTTAAAAAAGAATAAATTGATAAATACATTTTGAATTAAACAATTATAACTAACATGCTAAAGCCTTCTCCCCCAGAAATTAGTACAGGAGTCGGTTTTTACAATAATATCCGAAGATTGATAATGAGTATTCGGTTTATGTAGTTTTCTGCGAAGTTTTTCATTTATCTTATCTAATAATTTTTTTATTATTATTTTAACTGTAATTTAAATCCACAAAGCACATTGTCGGTTCCAAACTGTCTTCTATAGTTGAAGATCTGCATCTCTCCCAGTGGTTAGATAAAAAAATGTGTTTTCATTTTGCATCAAATGCACTCACTTTTTCTTTTCAAAACGGTTGAAAATCAGTGAAAATAACAGAAAAAAGAAGGGAACTGACGCTTCTTGTGGAGTTGTAGAGCAAACATAGACAGCTATAATGAACACAGTATAGACAGGGGTGAAAAGTTGTTTACAGAGCATTGCAAAGTAATGCTAAACTGACGTTGACACCTCTAAATATATGCATTCTTAGTTATGATTCAGAGCAAATCATATTTAACACATCGGATAACTGAAACTTTCTTTTCTCTCTCTCTCTCTTTATTGTCTCTTTGTTGTGTTTATTATCTCTCTTGTTTATTATTTTTTTATAATTATCTTCGTTATTATACCACCTCAAGTCAAATTTTTAAGAAGGTACTTTGTGTGTAATTAGTTAATTTTCTGTTGTAAATCACATATTTGTTCCAATAAAAATTTTAAGTTAAATATTAAGAATTGTCTTTTGCTGCTCTGTTAGATTCCAAATGACCAACAGACCACTATCTAACTGGAAAACGCTAACAGCTGGTATCTCCCTGTAACTACCGAATTCTTATCACTTAGAATTTGACGCAAATATTGCCATAAATAAAACTAAAAACTCGTCATATTAATTCTAGAAAATAATACAAATTACTCAATTTTTTAAATGTGTGAATACCTTTTATGATGGTAGATAATTAAATTATCCAAATTCCTGTGATTGTAAATGGAGGTCAATTACTTCAATGCAATTCGAAGTAAAACTTGTTCGGACTCCCATATTAATCCTCTGACTGCTTATCCCGCAGGTTGGAAGCAAGTCCATCTTCTGCTGCATCCTGCGATTTTCGCAAGCTGATGGGTTTACATGGTGCTTTTATAGCTTTGGATCATATTATACTAATAAAGCTTTGCATATAAATAACAACTCGCTTGGCTCAACGGTATTTGAACATTTTTGCAAACCTTGCATCTAAATAGGGATTTTGAGGAAATCCGCAGTCAGAAGGTTAAAATAATTTCCAATCCAGTGAGAATGTTCTCTTCTCGACTTTCTCGAAAATTTCTACAGAATGGTAAGTTTGGTGTTTACCTTCGTCTAATTGCAAAGAGAAACGAATATTTATTCTAGAACTGGGGTTATTTCTGTTGGCCTATTTAGTCCAAAACTTGACACTGGTCTACTGTTTGTGTCTAAAATCAAATTCTAAAATTGATACATCTAGACTGGTGTTTGTTTAAATTATAGTTTTCTAAGACACTCGAATAGACCGACCGACAGACACTCAACCCTTTAACATATTTGATCCAAAATTTTATACCCATCTCCTATTCTGGTGTTAAAACCATATGTAAAATTTCATCTATCTGCCTTGTAGAGTTTTTGAGTTATTGCCTTCCCACGCTTATAGACAGGGAGGTGGACAGACTTCCCTTTGACTGATTTCGTCCAAAATTTGGCAGAAATTTACGTACTGGGTGTAAAGACTAGATACCAAATTTCATCGTTCTATCTTGATGAGTTTTGTATTATCGAGTTCATGGACAGAGAAAAAGACGTGTTTTTCCCGGACTCGTAGAGACCTAAAAAGTGGGGATTCCTCAATATCTAGAGTTCGAATTTTTTCATTATTTCTATTAAAGTGACCAAATTTTCCAATAAAAAGGAGGACACAAATAAATTGAAGAAAGGAATATCATAAATAAAAGAAACATTTTGTTCAAAGCAACAATAATACAGAACACACTATAATATGATTTAATTCTTGGATTTTAAATCACAGCAAAATATTTTTTAAATTTTTTGTGAATAAACGGAGGACTTTTACATAAAGCTTTTATTTAAGCAAATGTAATGAATAATACTGATAAAAAGTTTAACTTTTTAATGATTTTGAATTAGATGAATATTGAGAGTTTCTTATTGAAATGGTATTTACAGAAAACAACTTTACACTTTTTATTGTTTATACTTTACTGACAATACTTCTTTTGAATTTTTATTGCCAGAAATTCCTTAATATTAAATCTAGTATTCAATTATTTATATTTATTTATTTAATGTTATTTTAATTCTTATGCGTTATTTCATGTGTACAAGAAATTTACCTTCTTTGAATAGAAGATGGTTTATGTAAAACTTATGCTTTCATATTTTGAACATAATTTTTGTGTTTTGAACATGCCCTATGAGAAAGGGAAGTCAAATGCATGTAATGACAATTATATTTATAATCGCTATGAAAAACCTACTTCCCTGACTATTTATTATTTTGGGTTCACTTTTCCTTAATTAATCGAAAAATGTTTGCTTACTCTATAAGATCCCTAAAGAAAATCATAAATCTAATTTCAATAAACAGTGACTTTCAAAGATATATTATATTTTCTGTTGTCATTATAAGTCACCTATTGCGTTTAATCGATTTTGTTTAACATTTTCTGTGATTTGATTAAGCGATAAATTCTGTTTGATGTTAGTTTGTATTGTTTCTAGGAACATTTTCGTTTTGCAGATGTTCCTTTCAGAATTTTCAGTAAGTAAATAGTATATTGAACTCGTCCTTATCTTTGCATGCATCGACTTTTGGCATATTATTGATCTAAATTCGAAACAATTTCAATTTCCTCAGTAAGAAATAATTGCTGAAACCAGCATATAAATAATAAGACTTTCAATCTAATAATATATTTATACCTAAATCTACTTATGATATTCCTCAAATACACATCGTTTACATTATTCTTAAAATATATATATTTTTTTCACATTTTTTTTTTACTCTCAAAGGTTTAAGAGATTTTGAACTCTACATTTTAAATAAGTGGTTTTTGAAAGGTGTTTACCAGAATTCGTTTGGAAATCATTTGTGTTTATCAACTTCCTTAATACGATTTGGAAGAATATTTCAAAATCAACGAAAGAATTCTTGTTCATAGTATTATAATAATATAACTGTAGACAAGTAACACATGTTGTTGTTATAAATTTTTCTGAATTGAAAGTAATTATTTAAAATCTAGTTAACCAATTAGTTTTCAGAATAATATATTTCGAGGAAATTGGTATTTGAATAGAACAAATAAACTTATTGTACTTAATAAATTTCTTAATATTAGGTTATTTTTATATTAGAGTAAAACAAATGAGTTTCAATTTTTGAAAATATGAAGAGTATTTTTAATCCCTTAATTATTCAGTTATTTATCATCTACATGACTAAAATAAATATATTTTTTCATTCAAAAGCTTTCATCAAAAAAGTTTTTTGAAAATAATTAGGAAAATGTTTACCGAGAAGCTTCTCTGTTCTTTTTTCACTGAATTGCTTTCTTTAATAATCAGAACTTTCTATAAAACGCCTCCATTTTCTAAAGTCCTTTCAGACAAAAATTCTGAAGCGCATTTATCGTATTTTTTCGGACTTTTAGGATGAAAAATTCATTTTAAAAGAGGATGTTTGAAAATTTTCAAATAGAATAAGTTTTAAATTTATAATTTATAAAATTCTATTACACAATGCGTGTGTGTTTGCTACATTTGAAAATTTCAGGTTTGTTTCCCGTTGAAGATTTTTAGATTAAACAAAGATTTAATATATTTACTACTACTGGAATTGCAAGAAAGTACCGAGATCATAGAAAAGTTTCCATTTCGCAAAACAATTCAGATCCTCCCTACTCAAAAGAAATGAGATGTTTATTTTAAGAAATGCAAAGGATGTTTGTGTTAATATAATTTTTCATAACTCTCTGGAAAATAACCTTTAAATGAAATTAATAATAAATATTTTAAACTTTTAGAACACGGTATGACTTGGCTTTGTCATGGTTCGAATCAATTAAATTTTCAATCAGTTGTAACTTACCTGAAAAATTTATTTTGTACTTTGAATCAGTTGTTGCAAGTGTGAACGTGAATTTTCAAAAATTCCTTGAGCTTCTTTCTAAGTTATAGAGACATTTATGGAATTCAAGCCCTGTCAAAACTTTTTTAACCTTCCGTCGGGCGCATACAATGATTGAGATGAAGCATCCATATTTTTTGTGTCTAAATGTGGTTCTACCGAGAAAAGGGAATATCAACATCAATCTGGAGTGACAGCGAGTCGGCAGTCAGAGCAGTTTCTTCCTTCAAAAGTTCTAACTCACTAGTACAAGAAACGCAACAAGCCCTCCTTCAGAACCCATCAATGCAACTTAACTGGATTAAGGCGCATGTTGGTTTCCTCAACGTGGCAGCAGACAACCTAGCCAAACAAGCTACTAAAGAAGGGACTCACCTCCATCTTCAGGCCCTGAAATGTCACCTGAAAATAAAATTATTATGAACCTCTCTCTCAATAAATGGCAACAGGACTGGGATTCAGACGACACTGGGAGAGTAATTTTTAATATTCTTCCTAAAGTCACTCTCACCCCAGATTCATGGTCAAGAGAATCCATCCTCTTCGCTACAGATCACGGTCCTTTTCTGAACTATCTCTATAGATTCCAGCTTCACCATTCAGATATCTGCGCATGCAGGGAAAAGGGAGACCCTCTCCACTACGCATCTTTTTGTCACATGACGTTATCTCATCATTTTATAAAACCAAGTGAAGAAAATACTCAACTTTGGTGGAAAAGCTTAATTTGAAATAAACTATCATCAATAAATATAGCTAAACTCATATCTTCCCTCACTGAAAATGAGATCCTCATAAAAGAGCCACCTGGCGCAACGAGTTCATCCGACTCCGACCCTGATTTCTCTTCTTTGCCAAGACCTCAGATTTATGGACTAAGACTCTCTAGAGTTTCAATACCAAGTTTCCCTTTATTTGTTAAATAAAGTTGCTACGCACACTCATCCAAACTTCAAACCGGAGATTTTTAACTTTGGAGTCAGAGGTGTGTCGTATTGTAAAGTAAAGTAGCTTCCTGAACCCAAGCCTCATGATAAAGGGAATCCATCCTTTTCGCTCCGGGCTACAGTCCTTTTCCAAGCTACAGATTCCGGCTTCAAAATTCAGATATTTGCGCATGCGGGGTAAAGGGAGACCCTCTCCACTACACAACTTCTTTTCATCGTACGTCATCTTTTCATTGTACCAATCCAAGTGCAGAAAAAACACTACTTTGGTGGATAAACTTACTTTTAAATAAACTATCAAGAATAAAAATAGCTAAACTGATATCTTTCCTCACTGATGAAGAGAACCTAATCAAACAGCGACCGGACTCAAGCAGTTCATCCGACTCCGACCTAGATTTCTCTCCTTTGCCAAGACCTCAGACTTATGGACCCCGATCCTCTATAGGTTCTATAACAAGGACCCTAATCAATCCTCCTAAAAGTTTTTAAAAGGAGTATACTTTTGGGTCCTGTCTTAAAATTGTTTCCGCTTCACGAGTTTTTCTTTTTCAAACAGCTCATTTTTCATTGATTCATAGTTCTCATATGTATTTCGTCCATGTTTAAACAATGTCTGTAATCTTTCTTTTTCAATAAAGTTTCTAATCACACCAGTCCAAACTGCAAACCGGAGATTTTTTATCTCTGGAGTCAGGGGTGTGTCGTAGTGTAAAGTTAAGTAAATTAGATTCCTGGCTCTCTACCACACGCACTAGGATATCACGGTTTTTCTCTAGTTTTCCTTTGATGTACGTGAAGGCCGCATTAATCTGGTAGATGAGTTGCACCCGATTATGTTTGTATTTTTTATTTCGCAAATAAATTTTTCATAATATTTCTTTTCATATACCTTCAAATGTTCGTATACCTGTGTCCCGAACCCTAATTCAATGATATTGATTGTTATTTCCAATATTTTAGTTCAAAAATGTCGAATTACTTCATGCTCTCATCGACGAAATTGTCATTGTTAAAGACTGTTACGAGAAAACAAATGTCAACAACAAACAACAACTCACTCTTGAATTTCTGGATATTTTGTTAGTTGAAATCGCAAGGAAATAAAAAAAGTTATTTAAAAAAGCACATATAGCTTTGTATGACCGAATAGTTCAATTCGATAAGCTTTTCCTAAAGCCTAAGCAAAACTTTAACTATTAATCTCACAGATGAGTTGACCCGAATGTGTATTTAACCATATGTATTGTGCCCGAGCGAAGTTTAAATCTTAATTTGTTTGGTTGATAAGTGTATCAGGATTTTTGTGTATTGTGTCCTGAATTATGTTGCAACATAATTCGGATTTAATCTCACAGAATTGAACCCGTCAAATATGATTAACAGATTTGAATCCGTCAAATTTGTTTCACAGATTTGAATCGAACAAATACGTTTCACAGATTTGAACTCGGAAGCAGGATGGGGTAGGAATGGAAAATGTGTTTTATCGGATTATCCAAAGCAAAGCACTTTTAGCACTTTTGTGTAGGTGTTTTCTTTTGTGTTCTCTGAATAAAAGAACACTTTGCACGGTGAGGTGAATGAAAGTTTAGGTATATGCTTGCCTTAAGTGTGGCCATATTTTTTAATCCCTCGACAATCTTATTTTTGTTGCTGTCTAATTAGATGACACGTCCTGTTTCGGTAGGTGTCATTATGATTCAACTAAGAGTTGATAAGACGCTTGAGAGCTGTATTGATGAGTTTTCTGATTTGTATATTTCGATTTTTATAAAACCTTCATTTTCCAGTAACCTAAGTAATAGCCATATCCAATTGCATTCCATATCAAGCGCGAAGTGCGGATCAGTTATTTCTTTAGTATACCAAGCACGAAAAGGAGCGATAAAGTATAATTATGGCAACATTTCCACAAAATTAGGCTCTAGTTTTGAATAAACATTGAAAACCACAACAATAGGAACATGGAATTTAATATTTCAAATTATCTTTAAGCCATAACATTAAAAGACTCCACTTTAAACATTAATTAAGATCTTCAAACAGACTGTTTAAATTTTGAAGATTCCCATTGACATATTATCACCGGAAGCTGAAGGATGTCGAAGTCCTACTATAAACCAAACAGAAAACTCGTCAATGGATTTCCTTTGTTTTTAATGGTAAATTGCACGCGTATGCCATTTTTTGCTTCAAAATAAAACATACTATGATTCTTTGAACAAATCTCACCAAGCAAAGGAAAATTCTTGAAGCTGAGAATTACCTCTCTACCCGGAACTGGACCTTCGGCTGCCAGGAACACCCGTCATATTGACAGCTAATACCATGGAAACACGGTTTATCTTCGTTGCTAGAGAGGTCGCAGTGCTCAATAAAATGAATGTGATCATTCATCTTAGGCACAGGAAGCGAGTTTGCCAATATCACTTGTTAGTCTCGTAAGGTAGAGACGGGCAGCTTGAGGAACACTAGTTATGAAGAACTGCTGGATGATAAGCTAAAAGTGTCCTGGCTAGTTTCAGTGGAATTTCTGTGAGATAGAACATTTCTTATTGTTTCAGAAATGACGAATCATACAAGTTAAAGGAGACATTTATTTGGATGATCACATTTAAGAACATATTTACAGATTACCATATTTCCATTTTACTGGGTTGATACTTATCCTACATAGGTACAGTGCAAGCAACAGCTTACATAGCACTGATGTCTCTCCGAGAAGAGAATCCTTAGAGAACCTACAGACCGTACCAAAATGACATAGTAGATACAAGTATATATATATATACTCTGCTAATAATCAGTAGCTGCGGGAATCGAATAGACAACGTCATACGATTCCAATTAAATAGCTGCTAATATGGATGTCAAGTGAAGTAACTTGCTAAAAGAAATGACGTAAAATCTTAAAGAATGCTTCGAATCATAGAGTAAAGGTACGAGAGACAATCTAGAAAAGATGCAAGCTTCTTAGCTTAAAATGCAGAATTTCCTAACAATTCAGAACACGATTTGACTAAAAATTGTGAATTTCATTATTTTTCAGAGAAATATTGTGTATTATTGGGACCAAATACAGATCTTAGGATTCATCTTACTACAAGCTTTATTCTTAGGATTCATAATGACCGATAATTCAGTTAGAGGATTCTTCTTTATCTTCGCAAACAATGACGTATCTGACTAATGAATTACATCATAGAATTTTTGGTATTTGAATCTGTAATTGTGCAAAAACAGCAAAAGGCCAAAATCATTTGGGCACGCTTGAGTATCTGAGGTGTTCTTTCCATTCTTTTATGCGGGTTGGAAGAGTAGTAAACATCCGAAAAACATGCGTCATCTAATCAGAATATTTAATATATTTGCCGGGAAAGGTTTGAAATACTAATAACTGTATCTCAATAAAATTCGCGTATTTAGAGGCAAATAGTAAATTAAAATAAAATTAGAAATGTAGATATCATTACGCCAGCCAAATAAAATAATGAGTTATCCAAAATCAATGATGGCCATTGGAATAAAACGTGTAAAAAAAGAGCAATTCCTCTTGAAATATTGATATAGTACTTTTATATTTTTAAGCTTTATAAATAAACAGTGTAAGTTTGTCCACAAGTTCGAAAATAGATTTTAAAAGAATATGCCAAGTGGGCTTAGGATAATTCATATTTGAGGCCGCGTTGGCCTAGTGGGAAAGTCTCGGTTTCATGGCCGGTGAGAGTCCATGCTCGAAAAGAGATCCGCTGTATATTGGTGTCTTGCACGTTAAAACATACGTAGTTGCTAAATATACCCCACCGCTGGTGCGCTGCCCACAACCCATGTCCACTGACCCACCCACAGGGACCGAATCCACAAGGATGGACTGGAGGCTAGTGTGGTGTGGAAGTCTGGAGAGCGGGGTGCCAGAAAAGATGTCGTCGCTATCTGACCGCGGTTCAAAATCTCGAAGCCCGTTCCAAAATAGACATCGTGGTGTTTCAAAACGAGACGTTGATACAACTAAATTAAACTATATTTCATATCTATGTATGTATGATGCTGTATAAAACAAAAGTCAGGTATTAAGTTTTTAATTCCTTACAGTTCTGGTGAAACTGGAATCCCCAGTTGGTAAATGTAAAGAGAAGTAAAGTTCCCCGTTGGCCAGCTGGAAGGCAGAGGCAGATTTCTTTAGTCCGGAGATAAGAGGAAAAATAAATTTTGCCAATTTTTTTCATAAGGATCAGAGCTGAAAAAATGAAAGATAGTGGAAAAGACTGAAAATGACGAGAGCTTTTCAACAAGGAGTAACATCCATAGGTTGAAAGGTTCTTTAAGTTAGAGGGGGAAGTTAAGGAAAATTACTTTTAAGCTCATAACTTCTAAGCAATTGCAGCTATCAAAAAATCTTAAATACAAAAATTGTTCGTTATGATAAAGAAGTATTTCGCCTAATTTGAATTTTCTTTCTATCTTCAATTGTAAAGAAATTATGGGGAAATGAAAATTTTTATCCCCCACAATTTCCACTTAATTTGAAGTTGGAAAGCCCATCTACGAACTCTGCCAAGATTTTGACTATCCTTGAAACATATCCCAATTCGATTAAAATCAAATCAAAATTGCTCTAGTTATATTGTAGTTAAGATAACATGAGCAAAAGCGTAAATAAATAAATAAAAAAATACGCAACAGCGTGAATAAATAAATAAGTAAATAAATGCGCAAAAGTGTTATACATATACAATAAACCCTGTCTGTAACGATATTGTCGGGATCTCAGAAATATATTGTTATAGACATGTTATCGTTACAGGCACTTTTGGCATTTGGTCTAATATAAAAACTGATAAAAAAAATTGCATTCTATAAGCGTATAAAATGTACGATTTTATACACTGATATAAATTTTATATTTATACTTTTTTTACGAACTTTGAAATGAAACATTTTTTTTAAAGTTTGCAAACATCATAATTTACGGCACATTTAGATAATTTTCGGTTGCAATCCACATTACTTTTTTCGCAACATCTTTCAATGTACATTTTTAAAAAAATATTTATAAACAACTTCAAAATCCCATATTTTTTGTCAGCCTGAACTTGTCTTAGTTCTTGATGGATTTGCAAAATTATTTGTAGCTGTTCTTCAAATTCCAATGTTAGACACCACATCACACTAGATTCATGGTGTTAAAATATTCAAAGGGAAATTCAAGGAAGTCCAAAGCGCCGAATTTGCTAAAGGTGGTAAGAAACGGCTGTCTAACATATGTGACGGTTGTTAGCGAACGAATTAATATATAATTCAACGGTAAAAACATTATGAAATCCTGAAAAATTGTATCTCGATTTAACCACGAGATGGCTCTACTGATATGGAATCAAAATTTAATCGAATTTATCGATTATCGGATATTAAATTTATAAGAGTATTGAAAAATTGTACTCTCGTAGACGATACATAAGTGCACAAAATTTCAAATTTCTATTAGCCCAGAAAGGGATTTTAAAATTGATTACAAAATTTCTTCAATGGAAGCATGAAAAAATCGAGTTAAATAAAAATGTACAATAATAGCTCATGAACGCTGGTTCTGGTCACTTCATGTATTCAAATGTAAGATTTTGCAAACTATTTATTTTAAACTAACTCAATTAATTTGAAAGCTATGATATTTGTAAAGGTTTCGCAGAAATCTAGATAGAGGGAATGATGATACTGAATCATTGAGATGGATTATTTTTGTAGAAGACAATCAACAGATTCTCGTGCTGAACTCTAAAGGAGAAGGCTCTAGCACGTTATATTTTAAAGCGATGAACTCAAAACTTATAATCATCGATTGAATCTACTTTAATCATATCTTGTGTTACGAAATTTAAACTTGATAAGCAGCAAACCTCATAGCATTGCACTCGAGGAATAGACACAAACCTTGACTTCTTCTCACCGCCGATAATTTATTTTATATTTTAAAAAGTTTGTAGTTTTTATCAGAGAAAACAAATGGATCGATACCTGTGTCAGTTGTGCTACACGATAGTGACTTGCGGTGAGAGGCATCCATGTTTCTTTTATAAGAACGATGACAGCGTATATTCACTGCGAGACCCAGATGACAAAGGAAATACCAGACTTGATGAAGCAATCGATAATCCTCCTGAAAATTCGAATGACAATTTTGGGAAATTATTTCCAGAGGCCCAACAGAACGATACTGCGGAGTATGAAAAATTAAGTACATTGCTCGCTGAAAATAACAGACAAGTCTCGTTACTAAATGCTTCGAAGAAAAAAATGACTTTTAATTGCCTTTCCAACAAAATGTCATACAAAGAACGGCATGGACATCCTTCCGATATTCTGCTTACGGGTTCCTTACTGAATGTTCCTTCACATATTGTGCATTTAAAAGAAAACAGAACGGCGAATTTTCGGAATACGTATGAAAGTTCTGAACCTATTTACAGATCTCAAGGTGATATTCGCGGTGCTTCTAGAAGAAAATCAAGACCCAAGAAAATTTTCAAGCAAAATGAGTTAATAGAGAATGACTCCAATACGTTCCACGTCGAATCTAGTGCAAAATGTGGAACGTCGCGTGTTGAGAGTGATTGGAATGTTTTCAAGGATGGGAAGCCGCATTTCTCGGGAAATCCTAAAAGCAATGCTAAACAATCACATATGAACTCACAAAATATTTCTGAAGCATCGAGTTTACTTCACAGTGTTGCCTTTCCACAAGGATCCGAGGAAATAAGCGAAATCTTGACTGGAGATTTACGGGATATTACAGACGTCCCCATTTCACCTGAAATGACCACACAAGTTCGAAATACAAGTGGACATTCGACTGCCAACGTCAAGGAGCTTCTCAATTCAATTGGAGATACAAACGCTATTGCAGGGCCTTCCGGTATCAGTATGCACTTGTGGAGGGATCCGGAAAAAAGAAAATTTAGTTGCGATTTGTGCGATAAGGAATACTATTTTAAAAGTAAATTTGACAGACATTATCGAACACACACAGGAGAGAAGCCTTTTGTGTGTGATGTATGCAAAAAAGGATTTTCACAGGAAGGAAATCTGGACAGGCATTATAGAGCACACACAGGTGAGAAGCCATTTGTTTGTGATGTTTGCAAGAAAGGATATGCTTACAAAGGAAATCTGGACCAGCATTATCGAACACACACAGGCGAGAAGCCTTTTGTGTGTGATGTATGCAAAAAAGGATTTAATCAGAAAGGAAATCTGGACAGGCATTACAGAGCACACACAGGCGAGAAGCCTTTTGTGTGTGATGTATGCAAAAAAGGATTTACTCAGAAAGAACATCTGGACACGCATTACAGAACACACACAGGCGAGAAACGTTTTTCGTGTGATATATGTAAGAAAAAATTTCCCTGGAAATATCAACTGGTAACTCATTACCAGACACACAGGGACGGGAAACCTTAGAAATGCTGTGTCATGTACGGAAAAATAGAAATGCTAGAAAAATATGCTGATGAAATGCTGTGTTTCTGGAAAGGCTTTCGCTCAAAAGAGTAAATGCAACACGCATTACAATTTAAAACAGGTACGAAAAAAAATTGTTAAAATAAGGAATTTTGACTGTTTTTTCATCTGAGATCGCAGGAATTTAAGAGTTGTTTCATGTGAGAATGACTTATGTTTTTTTATTATTGGATTAAATCAAATGCTGACTGTTGTCATTTTCAGCTTGGAGATATTCAGAAACTTCATATCAAAGATATTTGTGATTAATGCGTGTTTAACAAGGTATTATTTTTTAATACCTCAGTAATTGACAAATGGGCATTCCTATTGAAGTCTATTTTTTTCTGTTAGAACGTAAATTTCCGCAAAAACTATTCGAAATGTGCTTATACTTTGTAAAAATCTACAATTTTCTGTTCAGTACTGGGAGATGACATAAAATCTCTTGTGTTTTTATTTCAAAATGACGCATTTCTAACTTTTTAGGAATGCTTTAATTTTTACGTTGGATTTTATTTGATTCTGGTTATATTTTAACTGCATACGATTTTTTTTTTTCAAAATTGTTGTGCAGAATGGAAAATTTTAAGTCTTTATTCATGCAAGAAATTCTTATTCTGATGAATATTTTCAATATTGTGATTAGTTCACTTAAATATAATTTGCTATTTTTGAAATAATGAGTGATATACGAACCACATATTTATACTTTATGAAACTGGAAATCCATTTTTTAAGTTTTATAGGAAATCTTGGAATATATATTTCACTTTCTTCATATATTGTAACATTTTATTTGATGACAGATATGTTTATGTTGCGATTGTTTTAATAAAAGCTGCTTTATGTTATATAATAGACCTTCGTGTATATTTGCAATTTTTTCCCATTGCGTAATTCTTAGAAAAAGGTTAAATTATTCAGATTATTATCAATACTTCTCTTGTTAATATTTGAAACATGTTGTTACTAGAAAACCAGCTGTCATGGTATGACGGGTGGAAATTACCTCATCATTTGGGAGATTTCCCGTCAAATTTGACGTGTTTAAATAGATATCTAAACGAGAGAAGTGTTTAACATTTATTGAAAACAAATAAAATAAACTACGTTTCATGACAGGATTTTTTTTATTTACATATTACTTTATTCTAAGAAACCTCTTGCTAGACAATATTCCATGTGAAGTATTTTTCGTTGTTTAACAATTTTCCTTGTACTTTGGATGTTGTCAAACGTTGACAAAAAATATTATCAATTTATATCACGATTACTATCAACAATGAGATGCATCGTGGCGTCGGAACAATGTCGCGCGCATGATATACCATTGACGTGATATACTACTTTTTATTGAAGAACGGAAATTAATTTGAAATATAGGATTAATATAATTTGAAATTTCTCTGGAAATATTGATCATAGCGAGATAAATTTTATATCAATCTAAAGAAAATTTTTCTATTTTTCTATTTTCACTATTTTAGAGTTATTAAATTTGAAATTAGAACGGCAATTAACTTTTAAAATTTAAAATTACTGAAGTTTAGGCGCTCTAATAATGAAATAATGCTGTTTAACCTCTCTGTGTTTTGTTGCGAATTTTATTGTTGGTAACGTCAGACCGTTACCGGATCGTTGAGAGACTTATCTGGGATAATACTGTTATATTAGTATTATCCTCAGATAAGAAATTTCCATAGCTACAATTTGCTATAATCATTTTATGAAAATAGTTTAAAATTAAGGTTAGGAGTATTATTTTTGATATTTCCCAAATTTTGCCTTAATTGGCCATTGTCTTAATCAAGACCCCAAAAAGTTTTATATCAGCCATTTGAGAGAATGGAGAAAGATTCTATTTCGTTCAACGCAGAATCTTGTGCGAAATGTAAAAGGACGCTCGATCAGAGCAAATGGAATGTTCTTACTAATGGCTAATGATAAAAAATTGTTCCTCCGAAATTCTTAAAAGCGATAACCAACAGGCACATTTGAGTTCAAAAAATATTTATAAAGCATCGAACTTTTTTTCTATGTTGCCTTCCCACTAGGAATCGAGGAAACGAATGAAGTCTTGACTGTAGAGTCACGGGATCTTGCATATGTCTCTAGTTTATCTGAATTGGCCTCATAGGTTCGTAATAGAGGTGTATTGATATTTGTGGTGTGAGGTATTTGATTGCCAACGTAAAGGAGGATCTCAGTCTCTTGAAAGATGCAAATGCTATTGCAGGACCTTCGGGTATCAGTATGGACTTGCTGCGATATCCCGAAGTTTTCCGATTGTTTTATGTATGGCTTATGGCTAAAAGGCACTTTTTTACCAACATACAATACTGTTTTTTTTTTCATAAAAAATTTCTTCGATAAATTTCTATAATGTGAAACACAGATGAATTTTAATAAATAATAAAACGGATAAGGAATATCCTTCAACATTGTAGGTAAAGATATAATGTTCTCAATCTTACAAACAGAGCTAGAAAGATGCAGCCTCAAGTGAAAAACATCCATTAATTGTTATTTTTTATCAGCCCTCAGGCTGCCATCTATACATTGGAAATTGATTTAATAAAAATTTCATTATGTATCCTATTGGCAACAACAGGCATTCAGTCTTATTCTGAAAATTTTAGAAGACAAAAATGTATATGTTGCTTTAAGGCAAACGATGGGCCTTTAACCCTCCAACTGCATAATTTTTTTGAATCACTATTTCGATGCAACGACTTAAAACATGTGCAAATACCGTTGAACCAACCTAATTGTTATTTACAAGCAGGGCTTTATTAGCATAATATGATTCAAAGTTTTAAAAGTACTAAGTAAACCCATTAGATGGGGAAATCGCAGGATGCAGAAGAAAACAGACTAACTTCCAACTCGTGGAAATCGCGGGTTATGCAATCAGAGGGTTAAGGGTTAATAATCGATAATTGTGTACTCAACTGGATTGAACTCAAAATAATATATCAAGTCTTTTTCAGCGAGGATGTTCGATGTTTAAATATATTCGACATCTAAATGAATTTTGATATTCTTTGTATTAAGGAAATGAATGTTGCAAAATACTTACATATTTTTCATTAAATTGCATTTTACTGGTTATTTCATATAAGAAAATAAATGAGCATACTAGAGAGTCGAAGATATCACTAATTACTGTGTCAATTTCATAAATTTTTTTTTCTCATTAATATTTTGAACTTTTGATTTTTAAAAGACTTATTATATTGTTTCATGCCTTTTCAGAAAGATTTCTTCAAGCGTTGTTTGGAAACTTTCTGTGCATTTGATTGAAACTCCCTATATTTCAGGCTGAAATATAAACATGATTTCGCATCTAAATGCAACCTGCTTTCTAATAATTTGTTCTTAATTTTATAATCTCGGAAGACCATATAAGTGAATTAGTTGTGTGCTGTTAATTCCGCAATATAGATCTTGTTTATGTCTACGATCTTGACTTGGGAAAGCGAATACACTTACATTAAATTGGCGTGTTGGATATTATTCGTTTTTTAAGTGTCTATCATGAATTTCAACTCCAATTTTTACGCAACATTTTTTGATTGTATGAAATATCATATGCGAAAACGTAGATGAAATGATCGTAATTCGAAATAAAGAAAAATATTTTATAAATCTTTCATTATAAAATATATATTTCATGTTTAAATGTTCTATTTTAATGACTTAGTCTTTAATGAGAGTTGGTAGTTTCCAATTGAAGTGTAAATTTATGGAAGGCTAAGATTGCCATTTAATATATTTTTATATTTGACAAATCTTTTCGAGTGTTTTTAAGATTCTTCGTCGAATCTTAAGTTTAAATTATCTGTTTGTTAATGTAGTAGCAATCTTCAAACTCTTGTCTAAAAATCATTAAGTTGCATGCAGTTTGGGACAAACCTAGTAATTTTGTACCACGTTCGTATGAAGAGGACGACACATAAGCTGACTCCTCCTCTCCAAACTTTGCGCCACACCTTAGGGAGGACGTTTAACCCCCTACCTATGATTTAGCGTGCAACAGGTTCCATACACAACAGATCTTTAACGGAATTGGGTTTCGAAAACGGAACCCTCCTGTCCCGAAGCCCTACCTGGCCAACCGAAGTAAAGAGAGATAATAGAATAGAATTATTATTATTAGTAGTCGGAAACACAATTTTATAGAGCAAATGAAAATTATTTAATCCTTAGAGAATTCGTAAATATATATATTATCATCTCATATTTTACCGACATTGTTTTCAATTAAAAAGTAAGGAATAAATAAGAGTAAAATTCGTGCATCGTTTTTCCTTTTTATGTAGGGATTGCACCAATGATTACTACAGTCAGATTTTCATAAAGGAAATGATATTTAGAGATCTAAATATTGTTGTCTCTTTGAATATATGTAGCTTTTAGACTTAAGAGCAAGTATTTTCTTTCATTAAATCTTCTAAGTATGATTTAGCGTACAACAGTTTCTATACCCGGCGGATCTTCAGTGGAATCGGGTTTCAAACATGGAACCCTCCGTCTGCGAAGCCAAGACTTTATCACTAGGTCACAACGGCCTCCCCCTCTTCATTCAAAGTCTAGAGAAAGGGATGCAAAACGAGTATATTTTTGGATTTCTGAGCTCTTGATAGAAGAATTCTTTACTCTTTTATTATAACACTCGTTACAACTCTTGTCTAAAAATCATTACGTTGAATGCACGTAAGTAGCGCAAAAGGTATTTTGATATAAATTATTCGAAATACAACAAAAATCATTGAAAGAGAGGACAAATTTACCTAAAGTCATTGGAAGGGGATCAGTAATAAATATATAAGAAAGAAACATGGCTTCCAATCATTAAGGTTCGGAACCACTGTATTTTGGGACGGACCTTGTCATTTGAAACGCAGGCAGACGACGAGGACGACAACTGGGCTGGATCCTCCTCTCCAAATTTCTCCACCACATCAGCGGGAGGAAGTACGACCCACTACGCTTGATTTGAAGTGCAACAGACCCACATACACGGTTTATCTTAAGTGAAATTGGGCTCCGAAGCTGAGACCTTACCACTAGGACACCGCGGATCAAATGGTAATTGAGAAAGGTAAATTATGAATGACGAAATCACTAGGGCACCTAGAGATAATGAAGCCCGTCGCGTCTAAAAGTGATGCTCTTCCAAAGGATTTCGATTTCATAGGAGAGTTGTGTAAGAAAAATGTAACGAATCAGAATTCGATTCCATTTCTTTTTTTCCCGGCTGCGTTTCAAATTAATACTGTGAACACGTTGTCCGCAATTGTGTGCATACTATAAATACATTTTTGTATTCTGACTTAATAAGTTTCATTATCTGCACAAAAAATAAATAACTTCAGAAATTTGTGTGAAAGTTTCTGTAATGAAACATAACAGGAATTTCGTTTCAAATTTATCTCTAATCCAGAATACAGGGCAAACTCATTTCTTATTAGACCTATGTATTTAAAAATGCTCTTTGAGGACATTTGTATATCACTCAATATATTTGAATCAACAAAATATATTTCTCTTTCATGATACTTGAAAAGATAATATCTACGAAAGTTAAGTGGATTTTACTTCAAATGTATGGTGAAATTAACATAAAGTGGCTCTAGAGTGATGCTTCTAAAAAATTAAAATAATAGAGTGGGTATTAGTTGCATTACTCAATATGATATTTGTAAAAGACATGCAATAATTCTGTTGGATTATACCAAAATGTGAAGTAGAAAGCTGGGAATCATTTTAAACCTCGTTTATTATTTCATAAACTTCACACAATTCAGATAACGTAAGCATTTTAAAAACGTTAATGGATCGTCTTCAGAGTTAGTCAAGTCACTAGATATTTAAATATGATGAACAGAGAAGTCTTTCTTCAAGTAAAAAGGATTATGAAGTGTTCTCGCTGTCGGAGCTGAATGAATTAGAAAACTGGGCCACAGGTTTTGGAGAAACGGTGGACTATCTTGGCTTGTATACGAATGATGACGCTGGAGATGTTAGTCTTAACTTTCAACAATATGAATATCGAGAATCTGAGCGAAACAGCTTGCATCTAACTGACAAAGAAGCATACGAGTACATAAAATGAAAATGCAGTTCTTAACGTATCATCTGATAAAAGGCTGAGCATTCTACAACAAGGAAATCCTCTCGATGGCTTTCCTTCGGATTGTCTCATTGATGTTCAACCGGACGCGTCTGTTGTCAAGAAGGAAGAAACTCTCTGTTTATTCGCTGCATCGGATATTTCCAAACGGGTATACGAATCTTATTGCGACGTTAGGGAATCCAGTTCTTCAAAAGCAATTATGCGTGATTATATTGGATCCTGTCAACATTTGAACACTTCTTCTGACCTCAATATTGTTGCTTTCTACACGAGACTGGGAATAGAAGTTCACCAATATGTGAATTAACTTTTTGTAGTTTCTCAAATTACGCACCATATATTGAAACCACAAAACCTGTTACGACAATTTATCAAAATCCGCAGCAGCCAAATATCAAACCAAGTACTATATCTTTGAAATCCGTAATTAAGATATTTTCATCAATGAAACAAAATCGATACTTTTTTGTCTCAATTTATATGAGCAATCTATATAATAGTTTCTTATCAAATGACTTTACAGACTTAGTCACTGTTACAAAGAGAAAAATGTATAACGAAATATCTAAGCAACAATCAAGCAATGGTATTGGAACTAATTCAGAATTGCATTTGAAATTTTGGCAAACTTCACCACTTCAAGTCTCAAATCATGTTTTTTATTGCAGATTAAAAAACCTCATTCCACGCACGTAGATAATAACGAAACTATTCAATCCGAAAATTCTTTGGAAGAAAAAAAAATTATAAATTGGAAGGAGTCACTAAAGATATTTGAAAACTAAACCACCTCCTCCTGTCTAGCCGATTATGATATTGAAGCAATGTTTCTAGATATATGCATTATTAATAACAATGGTGATTTAAGTGAACAATCTGGTGTCATCATTATATATGATACTCATGAATGTATTAACGATGCAATGATCGCCGAGAATTTTACTCTGAAGAAAAGAACTAAAATTCGATTAGAGAAGCCTTAGTTCAGAGATTTAACATCCTCAAAAATTGTTGATGACAAGATTTTAAATTATAGAATTTTATTTTTCGTGTTTCAACAATATTTAAAACACAGTGTATTTTCACGAAAATTTCAACATGATTCTAAAGATACTTGTCCTTTCATTTACTTTTATGAATTTCTTCATATTAACGGGCGTCAGAAGCCAATGGCAAGGTGTCGGCCACGGAGCCGGACAGTTCCAGGCCCGAAACCCGATTCCACTGAAGATTCGTCGTGTATTGGGCCTTTTACACGCAAAATCATAATTAAGGGGCCAAAGGTCACCCTGCTGGTGTGGTGTTGAAACTTGGGGAGGGAGTGCCTGCTCAGGAGTAGTCCTCTTTATCCGACCACGGCTCAAAATTACGAAGTCCGTCATAAAACAGCCCACGCGTTGCTTCAGAACGTGACGTTAATATAACTAAAACTAATTCCTCATATTATTTTCAGAATTTATATGCACTTTTAGACTATTTATAACCATATGTTTAACGTAAAATAACCAAAGATGGCTCAAGTACGAATAAGCCCAGATAAACTAACCTTCTAATTCTTATGAAATTGAAACTATTGGGAACAAATTAATTCAAGTTTTACTTTGATATCAGCTGAATATTTTAGAATGAATCTTTTAAGCATCTTTGAATTTGACTGGTTTCTTTAAAAGCCTTTGCTTTTACTCTTGTATTTCCCCCCCCCCCCTTCTGAGAAAGTAAAATAATTCAGTTTCTAGTCTAAATTTCGAAGTGTTAATGAAGACTCACAGATGGCGCCACAAAGCTCTGGAAAATTTTAAAACTGATATCATATTGAAATTACAGATGAAAAGCTTTTTAACGTGACTGGATTTAAACTAGTCATGTCTCTGTATTGTGCTCGTATTTCGATGCCAATTTATAGAATATTAATTTGGCTTCATTTATTTCTGTATTTTACTGATATTCACAGCTTGTTTCTGAGAATTACTCGCATATATAAACAGAACTTATAGTTTTTAAAAGCAAATTTATAACAAATTTGTCATAAATACATTATATAAAGCGGTTCTTTGATATTCTGGGCTATATCAGAATTCATTACAGTAAAAGAAATATAAAACAATTTTTACACGCTTTAGATGTACAATTTTCGAAACTGAAGAAATAGTTTTCAGTAAGTAACGAACGAACCTAAAAACTGGTGAAATAAAAGTTCTGTAAAGAAAGGTAATTCTAGTTATACTATTTTATCTGTTATTGTTGTGAGTGTAATTAAATTTCTTTTAACTGATTGAGTAAAATTGAATTATTACTTCTTATATTGTTTATATTTATGCATTTTGCGGTCTTGTTTACAGTACATATCATTATCGAATTCATAATTACGACATTTTTTTTAGCATTTTCGAAGTATTCAGAACATTGTAGCAATCATGATGAAGTAACAATGATTTAGTTACTTTTTATTTCTACATTGTTTCTTATCAAACATTTGTATATAAATTGTTAAATTCTTAAATTCCTGTCAATTGACGTACCAAAAATATGTTGCGTATAAAGTCTTCTTTGTTCGTAAATACTTCTGCAACTCTACGAAACAAAATAAAGGTCAGCTAAAAAATATTACTGAAATCATTGAAAAATAATTTTAGTTTTTTGTTTCCTCGTTCGATAATTGTTGTTAGGTTAATGAAACTAATTATATTAAGTGGCAACAGCCTATTTATAGTAACTAAGATTAAGGCTTGCCAACATTATGATATGGAGAACTTGTAAACAGCTGATAATGAATCTTTTGATTAATATTCTAATTTATTTTGTATATTAATTACATCTCATAAATCGATGAGATATATATTAAACAAAGAGAAACATCGTAATGGCCAAAAATTTTAACATCACGATTTGATTAATCTACCTGTTTCAGACATGCCTACAACGAAAATACAACATTTTTGGAATTATGTCTCTCTCTGTAAACACTATAATTTAAAAACGAAACGAGCTGGGCAACTGAAATTTATTGTGTCGTTTTTACATAAAAACTGTAGATTCGTGAAAATTCGGAAGAATCATTCTACGGGAATTCTGTCTTTCTGCCCATCCGTTCGCATGAGAACCCAATAACTGAAAAACGCAAAGGGCTAGATAGACAAAAGTTATATCAGCTGTTTAGTTTTATCAACGTCTCCGTTTTAAAACAACACGAGAGGTATTTCGGCACAGACCTCATCATTTTGAGCATGGATCAGATGACGAGGATGTCACCCGGGCTGCTCTTTTGATTTCCCAAATTTTTCGCAATATTTCATTTTATATACCTGAAACATTTCGTCTACCTGTATCCCAGCCCTTAATTAAATGATTTGGATCGTTATTTCCAATATATTATTTCAAAAAAGTCGAATTATTTCAAGCTCTCATCGACAACAGTTGCCATCGCTAAAGAATCTTACGGGAAAACAAACGTCAAATCCCACCTCAATTCCTGGACATTTTGTGAGTTGAAAGTGCAAGGAAATACAAAAAAAAGTGATTTAAAAGCGCAAATACAGCTTTGTATGACTGCATACCTCAGTATTATAAGGTTTTCCTGAACTCTATCGATACGGGAACGCCCAAAACGTCTCTTCATGCAAAAGACGATAACCGTCCGAAACGTCCCAATATTACTGCGATATTTCCACCACCACCCCTTCGTTAAGTGTGATTGATTTCTCATTCCCTGCTCACGCTTTCTTCGTTAGAGTGGCTCGACCAGATGGGTTGGGGGAAAAGGAGGGTTTTCTTAGAATTCACACAGTACCCAGCTGCCATTGTGGTTTTTGAGGAAGGGAGGAGAATTTTCCTTATATTTGAAAGAGGAACTCGGATGTTCCCGTATTTTGAGGTCCCTCTATTCGAATGGTCTTAGGAATCAGAGGGTTAAGCCTAAACAAAAATTTAACTTTTAATCCCACCGACGAAATGCGCCCGAACGTGTTAGAATTTGCATTGCGTCCGACCGAAGGTTAAGTCTTTTGACACACTAAGAAATTGGAGATGAAGGTCATTTCTGAAAAAGTACATAATTAGTGGCCAGCGTAATTACTTGAAAAAATGCCTTTC
>BGPR01016039.1:0-35458 GCA_013235015.1 Araneus ventricosus
ACATTCACTACAATACATTTATCTATTTCTGAATTATGGATATAAATGGAATTTTAATGACAATCATTAATGACCTTTATAATAAATGTTCCGGGCGCTCCAAAATTGCTCGTAATAGATAAAGGGTTTTCGAACAAATATTGAGAATAATTTTTAAGTTTCCGAAAGAAATTTGAAAATGAATACACATAATAATTCGAAACTACTGAATTTGGAAAAAATATGCCCGATATTTGATAGGAAATAAAATATTTACAGTTTAATAAAAGAATAACTTTTAAATAAATGCCAAAAATTCTTCTCCAAATATGTTTTTATACTTATATAAAATGTCATGAAATTTGAACAAAAAATGAAACGCCTGGCCATCATATAGGCCATTAATTGTTATTAGAAATTACATTTTTACCCATAACTAGAAAATAAATCAATATAATGCAATGAGAGTTTGTTTCTTATCTTATATAGTGCTCCTATTAATGCCTGCAAAAGTTCAAATTCAATAATTGAAGATTTAAACCAATAATTTTGAAGGTCTATGGTCGCCTTAAAATCTTTTTTATGTGTGTAATAATATGCCGAAAATAGTTAAAAATTAAGGCTAATTCTTTATGAATTAAAATTCTAATTAAATTTTCGAATATTATTTCGTAGTGAGCATATACTACCCAATAAGCAACCACCAGCCCAATTTAAAGTTTCACGATGAGCCAGCGAGTGATATTCTCTTTCATAAGTATAAATAAAAACACTTTATAAAAGCACACTTTTATTTCGGTATTAAAATTTATTTTAAATATTTTCTACTCTTAAGGTTATTTGCAGCTCATTATTATAAAAATAATGGAACTTTAATACTATTTTGTTTCCTCAAATTCACACTGTCAGATGGTGCCATTGGTCCATATGGAATCAAAACTTAATACAATCGATTAATTGATAATTACGTTTTGGAAACATTAAAATACTGCATTTTCAGGGACAATATACATACAGTGTACTAAATTTTAAAACTCATGCATATACGTTAATGAGTGAAAAATATATCTCCATCAGAAAAACAGAACTCCATCTTTCCAAACATGAGGATCTTTATACAAAAGCAAAAGAGCACTCCTTTCTCCTATATCTCCGAAAATGTGGTAGGTCATCAATGATTAAATTGCACTTGGTCAATCTGCTTATTGTTTCTTGCTTTTAAATCTGAATTTTTGTTCTGGATTATGTTTTTTACATTTTTTAAAACTAAGCTTCAATTAAAACTACGATTTAATGTCCGAACAGAAACAATTATAAACTAATGATTCAATACTGGAAAAACATTTAGACTCATTCATTTAAAATGTATAAGAACATAAACAACTTTTATTGCCACAAACACATTGAATCTTTGTAATTACTTTGGTAAACGCAAACGGAATATTGCTGCTTTTTGCGTTTCTCTAGATAATGTCATTTATTTTTTCTTCTAGTAAGTGAAATCTCTTTTGTCCTTTTTTTCGGTCTCTTGGTTAAACAGATCTGGGATAAAATGATTTCAATACTTGCAGAATATCCCCAATGAATGGATATTTAATTAAAAGGGATAGATTGAAAGATTGTGTGGATTTTGTCTTCTTCCAGAATGATGTATTGTAAGGAGAACTTAGTTAAAATTCACTTTCTAAATTATATTCTTTTGTTTATCATTGCAAACTCTATTTTTCCCGATTTCATTTAAATATTCACATCATGTATTCCTTAGGATTAGAGTTACATGGAGTTTTTAACGATACATATTTTAATTTATAAAACAAGGATTATGTTTCTCCGACATATGATTTTATTTCATTTCGCCATTCTGTATTTTACAGTGCTGTTAATTCTGTTAATAATTCTACAAAACTGTTTAAAGGCTAAAAATAATGTAAAATATTGATTCACCAAACGAAAAATAAGTTGCTTATTAAAAATGACCAAGGATTTTGTTTTTTAAGACTTTGTACTTGTATTGTTGCATAATCATTACACAGCGCAGTAGAAAAAGAATGTGATACTTGTAGCACATTTTAATATTAATACTGCTCTTTCTCAAATTTGCAAAACAATTTAACTCATGTGATTAATATAATTAAAATGGTAAATAACTACAAAATGCTTCCTGTATCCTAAAAGAAAGTAAATACTTATTTTTGTTTATTTTTTTAAAATTAACACAACACTTCTGTTCCACATTCTGCATGTTTAATATCTTGAAATTTGCAGTTTTCGTTTCAAACAGAAAATCACTTGATTTTTTTTTCTAAGTGCAAAAAAATCATTGTAGTTAACAAGTAAGATTCCTCCAATGCAATAATAGCATTCACAAAATCTTTTTATTCTTATTTATATTTTTTAAAATTGAATCTTCTGATAGTAATCGTCGAACTGCAATTTAAATTATGAACTTTAGTTATAAGTATGCCTGGGTATTCAGCATATTCAGTATTTATTAGATTTTATAAAATTATTCGAAAATTCAAATTTAAACATTATCAATTTGTGGAAAAAAAACTCATCGTTTTGTTTCTTCTAGAGGGAAGCATAAATTCTGCTCACAGCAATGCTGATATTTTTCTAGGTCTTAATGGTACTCGACTGGAGTTTTTATATAAGTTGTCCTACATATCTGGCTTTGAATCTGTGAAAGAAAAATTAAGTATACTACAAATACTCATAGTTTCTCCAATATTAAAAGCATTTATTCCAACTTTTTATACTATCTTTCTCTACCATATTGTTACTTTTTCTGTAGGTTTCGTATAATTTGTTCGAAAACTCTGCATGTTATAAGCAAAAAACAGGCGCGAAAATTTGAGATTTAAAAAAAAAATCTTTAAAAAATGTTCTAAAAAAAATGTTCCCAAATATTTGTGCTGTGTTCACGAAAATGCGTGTGAATATTATGCACATCAAATATTACCATTGATGAAAGTTACATCTCGTTTTTAGCTTTCTGTGAAACAGGATGGGTCAAACTCCATTTTCGCCTTCATCCCTTTTTAGTGGACTCCTAATTGTTCTCGTGATCGAATTTTCACTGTAATATGTGTATGATACTCGGATCGAATTTCACACGACTCTTCAGAACTGATTTCGAACCAGAGTTTTCACATTAATTGCAAATTTCTCGCATTTAAAGTAATGGTCCTTAATTTTTTCACACCAATGTTTTCAATGAATGTTTAATATAATATTTATGGTATTTTTCTAATCTCTTAAAATTAAAATGTCGTAAAATTATTTTTGCTGTTTTTTGTATTTCTTAGATCTTTATTCATTAATATGTAATTGATATACTTTGTCTCAGAAAAAATATTGATACTGAGGCAGAAATGTGATGGTATGGGGTTGTTTTCCAAAAGGTGTTGCTGAAATTGTGATGAACAACAGTAAAATGATTGTATGTACGTCGATATCTTGTCCCAAAATCTGAAGAAATGCTTCACAAATTTGTGTGTAAGTCTACGGTGTATCGTTTAACAAGATAATGACACAAAACACACGTCAAAGGTTACCAAAGATTATTTATCAAAAAAATATTAAGATATTATAGTGGCCACCACAAAGCCCTGGCCTCATTCCCATCTAAAACATATGGTTAGTTTTGAATCAGAAATTCCCGTTCGAAGAGGGAAGAAATAAAAATCGGTCTTTTGAGATTATCAAAGATGAATGGCGCAGTATCAACCAGGAAGCAATGCAGAAATTGTTTGATACCTCAATAAAATACTGAAATCAGTGATGCCAAAGAAGGTCCATATGAACATTTAACTCCAATATTTTATTTTAAAATATTGTTATGATTTTTTGTTTTAAATTTTTAACCGTTCAAATAGTTTTGAACAATATACGATTTAGTGTTATATGAAAAAAATGAGTTATTTTGCGATAAAATTTGAGTTATTTGAAGTTTTTTCTAATGAATACGATTGAATTAATAATAAAACTAAAATATTCGAAATATAAATATATAAATTTATTTTCTATAATAAAAAGTGTAAAATTTCTTTTGCTTTCTAATAATTTTGAACAGCACTATATATCGCAGAATCTATTTCTTGTTTTTGCTGAGGACTTCTGAATGATGATCAATATACACGTGGCGATCTTTTTTAAGATCTTACCATATTTTGTATGCCTTTCTTTCATTATAAATGAACCGTTTGATTTTAATAGGGACTTCTGCAGACATAGCTGATTTTTTTGCGTTTTCTATTTGATGAAGATAGTTTTATCGTTTGGTGTGAAACCTGAAATGGTGCCATTCACAGTTATATTGTAATAAAGCATTAAATTTACCGTACGATGTTAGAAGGGGAGTTCTGCGCAGAAGACCCTTTTTTTACATCGATTTGGCTGTTCATCGCTAGATAATAAGTATATATATTACAAAAAATATTTGACCAGTGTCTTTTATGGAGAAACATGGCAAAAGAACAAAAATTAAAGTTTGAAATTTCTGAAAATTAACTAATCCGTTTCGTCATTTAAAGTACACTATCTCTAACTCCCTAGAAAAAATTTAAGATTACCCACTGATCCTATGACGAGAATGATTATGACTATCAAAATGGATGATATCGGAAAAACTATAAACTACATTCCAGATAAACGTTATCCCTTTTGACAAGAGATCCAAACCTACCACGAGGATCTTCAATTGACTCTAAAGAGGACTAAAATTCATATACACCACTTTTTTACTATTAATTTTGGTTTTAAAATCTGAAATTTGCTTAAAAACAAATAAAATTTACATTTTATTTTGTTTTATTTGAGTTTAAATTTATTTGCAAATAAAAAAAATTTGAATTTTCTTTGAATTTAATTGATATTTATTTCCTTTTAATCGCCTTTCCCTGATTTTTTTATTAATCTGAATTGTACTTAAAAACCAATACCTTTTCAAACTTGAATTTATTTGCAAATAAATAAACTTTTAATTTTATTTGAGTTTCACTTATATTTCAGGTCTTATAATCATTTTCCCTGATTTTTTTGCTTTAAATCTGAATTTGTCCCAAAAACGAAAAACTTTATAATTTATTTGGATTCTTTTGAATTTAAGTTTACTTCCAAATAAATTAATTTTGCATTTTATTTTAGTTTCTTTGACATTCCTAGCGTCTAATTATTATTTTCTGGATTTTTTTTTCAATTATAAATCTGACTTTTTTAAAAAACGAATAACTTTCAAACTCTATTGTTATTTTGAGATTTAAAATTTAAATTCACTCACAGTTTATAAATTTTGAATTTTAGTTAAGTTTCATTGATATTCCTGGTTTTATAATATTTTATTTCCTAAAATTTAGTAATGTTTATACTGTTTGATGTTTAAAAGTGACTTCTTCAAAATTTAAATTTGAATTTCTACAAAAAATGAATAATTATAATATTTTTGGTTGTCGAAAATGGGTTCATTTTCTACTGTAGAACACATTAAAGATATCTTGGTCTCTAATTTCGATGTATTTCACAGACCATTCTTTTTTTTCTCTTCCCGTAAAATTTGAAAAATATTCCGAAGTCCCCTTTTAAATTGATTCGATTCAAATACAATTTCACCAAAACACGATACTCACTTTCTGATTCATCAACAAGAAATTTATAATACTTTTTAAAAATTATTATAAGGAATTCAAGTTTTTCCGGCCCCTCAGTACTTAAAATAAATTATTTTTATGTATTAATTATTAAATTCATTTCTTTGCCATACAGGATCCGAATGATATGTCACCGAAATTATGATTATTTTAGAAAGATTTATTCAATGTTCGCAATAATATTGACATTTTATTACAGATCGCAATTAATATTATTTTAGTACTAAAAATGGCAGATATTCTTAAATAACTCTTTTTTCAATTTCAAAAATTTTGTAAAGAATGTTCACGGCTTTTTTTATGCTATTACTAGCGGTAAACTTCGTACCTAAAGTAAGACAGCTTCGTACGGAATGCTACTGCACCGTTTTGAGAGAAAGAGAAAGTAACTATTCCATTAGAGTAAAGCGACTACGGTTAGGTGGAACGTTCGAAAAGTTTGTTCGTGATCAAAGCAGTGATGCTCGTTTGTATAAAGGCATTTCCGTTCAGGATAATAATTCGAGAACTTGGTGCTGACATCGTTTCCGTATCTCCGGGGTTATGACGACAGGATAGCCTGGACTCTTCATCGCCTGGAATGCCATTTCCGTTAGCATGAATCTGCATACCAGTAGAAATATTAATAAATTGGATTTGGTAATTTAAATCCTGTTTTAGTGAAGATTTTACTAGATCAAACTTTTCTGTGATTATAGCTAGAATTTGAGTTAGTAAACTGACGATCAGTAGTTCTATAACTAGAATTCACTTCTAAAGATTCTTATTCTCATTATACTTGAATTAACATGAATTTAATAAGGAAATAGAATTAACCATGAAAGCAAGGCCGCGGTGGCCTAGTGATAAGGTCTTTGCTTCGGGTCTGGCGGGTTCCAGGTCCAAGACCCGTCATGTATTTGGCCTGTTACACGTTAAATCATATGTCGGGGCCAAATGTCCTCCCGTTGATGTGGTGAGGAAGTTTGAAGAGGAAGGTGCAAGCTCAGGCGGCGTGCCCTCGTGTTGCTTCAAAACCCTCGGCGTGCCCCCGTGTTGCAAATATGACTAAACTAACCACGAAAATCATGTACAGATAATGCAAAAATATAGTTTTTGTTTTCTTGAGGCTGAAACACATGGTGAGCTTCTGAGCAATTAGAATTTCACTTCACTAATTAAATTAACCTTTATTCTCTCATCCCTACATACAAAATTGTGCGCCTTGTTCCATTTATAACTTACGAGGGCCCTTTTTTTCAACTTCCGATGGACCATAAAAAAACAGGAATTGAGGGCAAAATGGATTTATTACCAAAATTTATGTGCAAACATAGTTACTTTTCGATATAATCGCCGTGAAGATTCAGGCAATTGTCATATCGTTGGGCAAGGTTTCCGATCACCTCTTTGGAAAACGATGCCGCCAATGATATGAGATGGGCCTTAATGTTGCTTTGAATTTCCTCTTTCTTCTGAAAGCTTTGGCCTTCTCGCCATTCTTCAATTCAGAGAGGAGATGAAAATCACCCGTCGCTAAGTCGGGGCTATACGCCGGGTGATCAGACAAGTCCCATTTAAACTGCTCCAGAAGCTCTGGGTTACAACAGCACTATGAGGGTGGGCGTTTTCATGAAAGAAGACAACTCCAGAAGTCAGAATGGCTCCGGCTAACTGGCGTCGGCAATAGTTGAGGTTATGTTTAGAGACATATGCAGTCGCCCACCTCCTACCACTTGTCTTTCTGTTTAACGTCTGGGTCGGAGGTTGAAAAGAAACCGCCCCCGTATATGGTAATTATATTTATTGATGGTAATGAAGACAACAATCTTAACTGAAATCGAAACGCAGTTCGAAGCTTTCATTAACATGAAAAGACAGGAAGACACTCTTATGTTTGACCCCCATTAAATCTGTTTTTTATTGTTTCACTGAGGATATGTTCGAAGGTAATTCAGATAAGTCCGCACATTGCAGGAAAAGGGTCAAGTGTGACATTTAGAGTATCCTTCTCATAGTTAAATACTTTAAACCCCAGTTAAGGAAATTGTAATTATTAAGTAATTTTGTAATTTGAAGCTAACCTTTTCACTATAGATTGCTTGAACATTATTCTGGTGTATCCAGATGTCACATAAAATTAGTTAATAATTGTTTTTAGTGTAATTTAAGGATTAAAGCAAATACGTAAGGAAATAGAAATTCAAATAAATAAGAAAAAAGCAATATATTTACAAGCTAATAATCGTAATAAACTACATTTTAAAATATTCGTGCGTTTCATTTAAATAAGGACGATATGTCTGGGGGTTTATCTGAAAAAGAAAAGTAGCAAGAACCCTGACGGTTGCACAAATTCTTCGTGCGAATTCCTTGCTTAGATAGCTAAGAAAATCACAGCATTCGAACACCGCCGGTACATGAAAATAGTCGTGCTGTATTGTCCCAATTAACAGATGAAGATATTGATGTAAGCGTGATCATTATTGAAATAAGAAATTTGAAAAGATGCTTGTATATCGATGACCATGGAGAAGATCAGGACTGTTCTTGACAGGTGTCCTGTTGCCCGACAATGCCCGAATAGCTAATTATACTGATCAATATAAGAAATATATGAAAAATTATAAGGGTTGAATTCAAAACACGAAAGTTGAAACTTAAATTTGAATAGGATGGAAACATATAACTATTTTCTCTTCTCGAATTTCGATTTACTTTTAATAACGAAAAATAATAATAAATAAAATATTCGATGAAATATTACCACCCTATATTGATATGATATCTCTCTCATTTCGTTTATACTTATGACAAGTGAGGGATTTGAAATTTGGCAGCAGGTGCTTTGTGCGACACAAAAACATGCAGGCTACGAAACAATTCGTGCACTCTCATTCCAACTTACTGAGAAACTTTTTCCTACCTTAAGCCATCTATTTATTTTTTCTCCCTCTTTTCAAATAGATAAAAAAAGGTTTCTTTCATTTCCGAGAAGTAAAAGCAAAGAAGTTTGAATTCTTGCCGCAATGACAGATGACGAGATCTGGTGCGTGTTATTTGCAAAGCAAATTAAGTGATTCAAGCCTCTCACGGGAGATGGGATTTAGAAGGTTGAATGAAGTAGAAACAAAATCAGAAGCCTTTTGGGAAAAGCTGTGAATGACTCCCGCAATGTTTAGAAATAAAAATGGTACTTAGGGAGAAAGATAGGGAGACGTTAATGAAAGCTAGTGAATGTTTACTGCGGATAGAAATTCGGCAGTAAGAAATGAAAATTGTAAAATCTATCTTAGATTTTAAATCTATTTAAAAATTTTGACCTTTTTCACATATGAAAAAATAAGAATTGCAAGACAAAGAGAAATCGAGGAATATTAAGTGATAGTAAATGATAAACTAGAATTTATGAATAGTATGGTGAATAATGAATTGTAAAATAATACACTGAAGAGCCAAAACATTATGGCCACCTATTCAATAACGGGCTGAGCCTCCTTTGGCCTTCAAAACAGCTGCAACTCGCCTGGGCATCGATGCCACAAGTTTTTGACATGAGACTGGTTGTACCAAATATCTAAGCAGCGGTCACGCAAAGTCGAGATATTCGGATATGGTGGGGTTTGAGCTCTGAGCTGTCGCTCTATGACATCCCAAATGTGCTCCATCGAATTATGATCCGTCGAGTTAGGTGGCCAGGACATTAAGTGGTATTCATCAGTATGCTCCTCGAACAACTCCAACACAATCTGAGCCTTGTGACATGGGGCGTTGTCCTGCTGGAAGATTCCATTTCCAGTTGGTAAGACAAATGAAATGTAAGAGGGCTACTGATCCGCAATGATGTTCATATAGATCGCAGCTTTCATGGTCTGTTCTACCACAACTATGGGTCCCACATTCGCAGATGAGAACGTCCCCCAAAGCATAATACCGCCACCACCAGCCTACGTATGACCTGGTGTACAAGAGGGGAGCAACTACTCGCCTGGCAGACGGCGTACCCTGATACGACCATCAACGTGATGAATGAGAAATCGGGATTTATACGACCAGGCAGCTCTTTTCCACTCATCCATGGTCCAGTCTCGATGTTCCCGGGCCCACTGTAGGCGTAGTTGATGATGACGCTTGGTCAACAGAGGCACACGAATGGGACGTCTGCTGCACAGTCCCATATGCAAAAGTGTCCGCTGAACTGTGTGTTTCGAATCACGTGCGCTTGGATCTACATTGTATTGGGCTGTCAGCTGAGCCCCTGTATGACACCGATTTTGCTTTACCAAGCGGGACAGTCTCCGACGGCCTTTTTCTTTGATGACGCGTGGACAACCAACACTTTGGCGTCTACTGCTGGTGTCACCGTCATTTATCCACTTTGCATGAATACTAACAACGGCAGGTCATGAACAACCTACCAGTCACTCAGTTTCGGTGATACGCGTTCCGAGTCTTCGGGCCATTACGATCTGCCCTCTATCAAATTCGCTTAGATCAGCAGCCTTTCCCATCACTCGCAAAAGTAAGTGCAAGAATGATTACTTACTTTCTCCAACAGCAGTTAAATACCATTTTCACTTAACTACGTGCCCTCCACGTTATCCAGACGAGTTCATTGAAAAATGTGGTGATAGTCATAATGTTTTGGCTCGTCAGTGTATATTGATATTTAATAACATCATTTGAAAAGTTACTATCACCTAATCGTCATTAGTTATTTTATGTCACATTTACAACATGAATTTAAACATTAATATTAGGTTAAAATATTATGTTAGTTTAAAAACAAATTAAATCATTTTATAAACCTATTAATATCAGAATTGCATTAGTTTCTAATTATTGATAAGATTATATATTTCAACTCATGCAATCGTTTAAATCATTTTCAGTTAGCATCAAATTATGATATATGGCATCGTGTTATGAAATCTTTTCAAGAAAGATTGTCTCAACTTATGTAATTCTTAAGCAATTTGGATTATTTTTATATTAAAATTCTTAAGTGACTTTCGATTTGCCATATTTCTTTTGGATTTTAATTTTGATAATTTACTTACATCATATCAAAAGCAATATACGAAAGGCATATCAGTCGAATGTTATACTTTACAAATAAAGCAATTAATTAAATACGAGAATTAATTAAAAATGCCTTTAAAAAATATGAATTTTTAATTGTATTCCGCACTGGAATTTCGAAAACAGATTTGTTTCTTCCCATAATTTTGCATTTATTAACGGAAGTCCTTTTAATATTCTGATCGGACAAAAATTCTACTTCCAGTTGCAATAATAGTCATTTCGATGTAAAACATTTTCTTAGAACGAACCAACCGTTTACAAATATAAAATACTTAATTTCAAAAGCATAATTGTTGAAATTTAACTTTGAGATTGGAGGCCTTGTTAAAAAGGACTTTTGCTTTTTTTTTCTTCATTTATTTCCAATCATGAAAAAAAATTGTTCAAGATACGGTCCTTCCAAGATGTGAAACGGAATAACACCACACTCGATTTTACATTTAACATAAAGCAATTTTAAATTTGATAACAAACTACTTTGCATCTCGCAGCAACCCTATCGCAACTCAGGATGAGAAACGAAGCATGCATTCTCACTTGAAAATGCTTCGAATTTTTCTCTCATTCCCTTCTTTTTCCTTCACTTTTCCCTTCTCCTTTTCTGAGAGAGGAAAAACTGCGAAGTCTGTATTTCTGCCTTGATGTCAGGCGACGAGGTAGGCTTTCGTGTTACTTACAAAGCAAACGAAGTGAAATTCATGCAAATCATGGAATCTCGAATGTTGAATACATTAAAGCAAAATGAGGAAACTTTTTAGGAAAATGCTGATAATGACTGGATGTTGGAAAACGATACATGAAGAGAACGGAAGAAGAAGATTGAGATCCTTCCATGATTACTTCTTTATATAGTTCTTAATAGAAAGGCACTATCACTTCAGCAAGATAGCTCATCGAATATTATATAAATTATCTACTCAAAATGAGAGGTACATGTTTGGGTATAAAAACTTACTACAGTACAAGCTGTTTTCTGCGCATTATCTTTACGATATAATATTCTTTCACTAACTGCTCTGATTTCCAGATAAATACAAAGAGATCTCAGAGTGTTACAGAGCAGAAATCCACCACGCAAATGTGAGTTTTGTATCTATAATGCGGCCTGCTGTAGTGATGTAAAACAAAGGGCAATTAAACATTTATGTGTATGGACATATCATTGGCAGGATTCGGTGATGTAAAGGCTATCAAGCTAAAGATAAGAGAATATCATTTGTAAGAGCAATGAAATTGAATTTATTGGCCACATACCTGGTTAATTATTATTTTTTGTATTTTTTGCTTTTTTATTTTAAGATATCCCAGCGATGCCCCAAAATCATAACATCATGTCTGATTCCCAAGGCAAATGAAGCCAAGGCGAAAGATTATACAAACATATATTCGAATTAAACTTCACTAACACTGACATAACTAACCTGACTATTCAATAAATCTTGTTCCTAAACCTAATTACAAATAACTAGCACAAATACATTGTCTTATACAGATTATAACACAAATATATATCTGCATCATTAAGTCCAATAAGATATGTATCTTATTGGACCTAATTAAATGTGATGTCAGAGGACGTGCGCAGTTACGTCACACTGACTCCATTCCAAAATTAATTAGGGTTACCATATTCAAGAGGAAAGTTTAATAATTTCAAATTTCCTGAACTTTACCTCGTTACAAAGATAATTCTATCATTTATCTGAAATGGCAGATTCCATTTAACATTTATTTTAACCCATATTTCCTCATCGCCCTAAAAATAAGACATCGGATATAAGTGGCCTTTATATAAATTCTATTGAATATTTTGATTGAAATTAAAGATGAATTATTGTTCAGGAGTCATATACCACATATGTGTCTTTATCGCAAGTTTAAATTAGTGTTGGATATTTTTATTTAATTTTTTAAAAAAAGCGATTTTTGCAGAATTTTTCTTTTACTTTTTCAAGACGCATGTTTTTTAAAGTTTTGAACTCCAAGAAAAACAGAAAAATAAATTTATTGATGCAATATTCCATGCTTTTATACCAGTAAAATAGTTTGTGTCCAAAAAATATTATCTAGAAGATTATTTTTCCTTTCATTTTCGACTGTCCTTAAAATAGGACGATGGTAGAGTCTACTACTACAAAAACCGCATTAGTTATTAAAGGGGAGAGCCCTTTCTTTCTCTGTTACATTCCAAACATTGCTACTTTACAACTAACTCAGATACCTAACAGTCTGCCTTACAGGTGCATATCCTGTGGCAGACATGCGGGGGAAGGGGAGTTCATTATTCTGAAACAGTTTGTATTTATAAATTCATCGAAGCGCCTAACAATCTTTTCATTTTCTATCAATCTAGTTCTTCTCATTTTCATATGCTTGAATCCTGTATTCTTTTGAAAATAATTTTGATGCTAAATTTTTAAAATACAATGTAAATTTTTCACGTGGTAGAAATAGGTTAAGATACCACTTTGCATACATTCTGCAATAAACATGGAAACGGAGCCGACTTATTTGATAACCATGCAGCAGCTTATTTTACCTTTATTTATTAATGTGTTTGGATTAGTATTTGTTGCTTAATGGAAGCTCAATCCGTTATTTAGTGGTTATAGTCAGAGCCTGCTTGCTTTTCTAAGGCATGTAACAGTTGCCCATTCGATGGAGACCATCTTGTAGAAAACTGGGTGTTTAATATGTTAATGAAGATTTTATTAAGCTTAAAAATATGCATGTTATTGTAAAAATTCCAGAAAATTAACAAAGAAGGAGCCAGCTAAAACTCTATGCAGGAAACCAAAACTATCTGTATAAAACCTAACGGTACACAACAATTAAGATAATTTCTGCCATTCAACCTAAGTAAAAAGAGATAGCAGTGGATTGTACCATTGTCCTATTTTTAGGACAGCCTGTACCGATGAAACTAATAAACAATTTGTAAGTTTTTTATTTTATGTACATAGATAGGCTTAGAGAAACACACTTCTCAGATTTTATAAAAAAAATAATCATTTTTTCAATGCTTTTTACGATATGGGTTAAAATGAATTAAGCGATATATTCGGCATTTCAAATTATATATTTATAGTCCTTTTAAGCTTTCATACAACACAAATTATGCTTTTTATATTTATAAATACTTCTTGGGCATTTTAATATGAATAACTTTTGTAAGACACTCGACATATGTATTTGCGATTTTAACTGGGAAGGAATAGAATAAAGCCTTAGAAAACAAAGAATTTCAGTACAAAATTCTCATTTCCGAGAAATAACCGCGATGTCAGAAAGAAGCCTTAAAAATTCTTTCCTAGATTAAGAACCTTTCTGAAGACTTACCATTTAAATACGCTATATTTGTTATCTCTTATTCTTCTTAGATATGCTATTAAACTGAAGGAAGAAAACAGTTTGTAACCTTTACTCTTAGATTTATGCAGATGTTTAATACCATCTTGGAAAAAATTTCGATAACTTCAAAAAAATGCACATTCATAAAACATAAAAATAATTTTCTACTATATTATTTCTGTTTATACAAAATTATTATTCCTAATCTATGAACTATCTCATTAAATATCTATTTTTTGTCATGAAAAAGGCTTGCTATCACATAAAAAAGGCTTCCTGTAAAGGCAAACATCTAAAATTTCAGCCAAAGTTTATTTTCGTTCGCAATTTTCAGACAAAGAAACATTTTATCTCTTAAAATGTTTTTTTTAATTTCTATTATGACGCAGTTAATTCAAGCTCAAGTGAAACAAATGTACCCCACAATTTTATTTTATAGTCTTGGTGAAACATTTTTATGCTATTAAACTGGGAAGTTTTTCACAAGTATTAATACATAGCTAGTTCTTGTAAATGGGATATTAAGCAAAACAATTTTGCTTTAACACTTTCCGAGGATTACAGAAGAAAGCAGAAAATAACATGACAAATTTGGCGGAAATGGCATTTGAAATATGGCAAAGGATATTAGCAAGGTGAAAACGACGAAGTGAAATATTTCACTTTGAAAATGCGTAAACGGTTATACATAAACGAGGATTTTTTTAAATTTTATAAGCGGTTCACACCATACGACGAGAATTATAAAGTTTTGTCAGCTAAAAGTGAGCGATATATGTTAATTAAAAGGAATTTTCTAGTATGCGATTAATGGAAACCAAAAGAATGCTGAATCAAGTTCAGAGGATGAAAATCTATATATATAAAAAAAAAGAAAATCACTCATTGCCTCATCAGCGAATCTCCCAAACCACTGGGACTAGAAACTTGAAACTAGGCAGGTGTTGCTTCTTGGGTAGTAGGTGCTCAATAATAAAAGATTTTTCAGAATTAGATTTTTATTAGAATTAATTAGGATTTTAATTACTTAAAAATTACCTTCAATTTTAAGTTTTTTTTTCCGCAATAACTTCGGAGCATATTATAGCACAAAAATCATTTTAAGGTCATGTTAAAGTTCAGAACATTAGCTTCTCAACGATACCAATTTAATTTCCATAAGACATACTGTTCAATTTTGATTAATTTTTGAAAGTCTTTTCAAATGTGCTCCAGAATCAGTTCACCTGCTAGCCTTATCATTCTATAGCTAGAAGGAAAAACCAAAAATATTGTATATAAAGACGACGCAGATTAACAAAAATTGGATCTTGCGCCAAGAAAATATGCGCATACTTACTTACTTGTAAATAAATTTGTCCTGTACATGAATATCCTGAAGTCTGTGGAAATACAAAAGATCCCAATGACTTTACTACGTGAACGAAGTCGCGGGTATCAGCTAGTAAATTTATATCATTAACCGGTTTTACAACACTAGTGGTGTAAAACCGGATGTATGACTTTAACTCTATGGGAAATTAAGAAAACTGAATTTTCAGAGGAAAAGTAGCAGCTTTTTTTATTCTGTATGACAATTTCAGAATATTAGTTACAAAATTCACATATAAAGCAGTTGTCTTTTTCCTCTGCGCAACTGCAACTTTCTTGGGCGCAACTAAGAAAGTTTCTAAATTGGATTAACCTTGCTCATTTATTTAAATAACAAAATACATAATTAAAATATAAAAAAACAACATTTTATGTGTTTTTATCGTCTTAATCGGAGTAATCATCAATAGTGACTGTCCCGGTCTTATGCCACTTGGAGTACCCGGTTCTACCCGAGTGCAGAGGTTATAAGAAACGAAATAGAACAGCGCAAATATTGGACTAAATTTTTATTGTTTGATAGGGTATAAATCGTTAGTAAATAATAAGCTGTACTAAATATAGATTTTATAACTATAGCGATTATTAAGTAAGGATGGTTTAAAATCAAACAAACATTAGAGAGTTGACGTCTTCAAACACATAACTCTTCGCAGACGTCGTGAATTCAACAGTAACATCATACCATTATAACTGTTCTTTTTTCTTGACTAGTAGAGTGTATTTCAGTATCTGTCCACTAGAAAGGAGAACTAATATCACCAGAATCAATAGCAAACTGTTTTCCTTGCATGTGATTTTTTGGACTTTTACAGGAAATATTTATACTTCTGTTTTTGAGTCAAAAACTATAATTTCAATTTTATTAAGTTACTTATTAGTTTTAGAATTCAACTTGTTTCGTTTAGTTTTCAATCTCTAATCGCACATCAAATACCTCCTGTTTCACTCTCGTCCTTTTCTCTGATTAGTTGATCTCTGTCTGAAATGTGTGTTCATTATTTTCTTTTGTTAATAATAAATTATTCTTCCTCTTACTTCCGCCCACGGCTAGTGAATTACTTCAACATGACTAAAATATGACAAAGGGAAAAATGACTTTTATTATGCAAGAATGCACATTTCGGTTTTCAATAATTAAGAAAAAATTATGAAAAATTTAGTGATAAATAATTTGCGTGTTTATGGCTGAAATTTTACAGTGTGAGAAATTCTACTAAAAATTAAGAACCGAATTATGATAATTGTTCAGAAAACGCAAAAGGCTACTTGAAAGTTCAATGCAACATTATACAATAAGTAATTTTCGTGTTGTTCGTATATTAGAGGACGTAATCTATCATGATGTTGACAAAACTCTTGGTATTTTTTTATTATTTCAATATTGGATCTAATATTTGGATAACCTGAAGGTGCAGACATAAAGTTTCTCCTCTTAAGTTAAACAGCTTAATTGAGATCACAAAAATATCGATGGTGTTTACTTCTTCAACTATCCAAACACTTTCTTTTACGGTGAAATTCTTGACCGAATAATATCCTCATCCAAAGCTCAACGAAGAGTTTCCAAAATCCAATAAATTCATATTAAAACTGGAATGCAGATACGTCCAAACGGAAAAGCGTTCCAAAGGGGTGAAGAGTCCAAGGTCATCCTGTCGTCATTCGCCCGGAGACACGGAAGCGATGTCATCAGCAAGTCTTCGGGTGATTTCCCAGAACGGAAGTGCTTTATGCAAACTAGCACCACTGCGTTGTTAATTGAGAAGCTAGTTGCATTGGGTCTTCCATATTGGAATCGCATTACCCTAATGGATTAGGTACTTTCGTTTTCGATCATAATGCTCCATTCCTTGATAAACTTTCCCTACTTGTAGTAGAGAGTTGATCGTTAGACTTGTAGTAAATTAGCAGGGAATATTCTTTACTTGATTTCTTAAATTGGAAATTCTAAATCTCTTAATTTGAAATACTCAAATTTTCGTTGCGCATTTAATAATGGCCAACAATTTTATGATTTTTGCTGAATTTCACCTTCTGTGTTTAGGACTTTAAATACAAATTAATTTCGTGATCACAATTCTTACTTTTATTTTTGTTAAAATATCTTTATAAGAACTTTATTGAAGGTTTTTTTCATTTCTTGGAATTCCCCATTTGTTATTTAATAATTCAAATTTGTGTATCAATGATATATTTCTTTATTAACTAATCTCGGAGTGAAGATTCCTAACTCTAAATACCTGAGATTTTATTCTTCATTAAATCATTGGTTATTATCTGACAAATCATATATAATTGAAAATCATCTTATTAATAAAGCATTTCCTTAGAGAATCATTCTATCTTCTTTATTTCCTTATTCAGCTTATATATTATCCCCATATGTGATTCCCTTGATTTATTGCATTTTTTTACTATTAACTGAATGAATTCATTGCGTGAATACAAATATTTAATAATATAATATTAGAAAATGTATTCCGGTTGCAATACGTTCATCTACTACAGTTGATTAATAGAACTATTATTACAGTTGGCCTTGATTTTGCAAAAACTTTATTCAAATTACATGGATGTTTCAACATCTAACATAATAACATTAATATTTTTGCTATCTGATTTCTTATTCCCATATTTATTTTATTATAAATAAGTAAATAAAGATCATAATAATTTTAACATAATTTTTTTCCATTGTCATTTTGATGTTTTCTTATCAACCAAACACAATGAATATCCATTATGTTAATTTTTAATATAATCATTTTCCATGGTAGTCATTTAATCATATTTAATCCATAAATCCATATTTAATCAAATTAAAATTTCTTTACCCTATAGCTTACGGTAGTTCAAAATATCCTCCCGTCATCAACCTAGAGAAAAAGAAGCGATATTAAGCGAGTTTTCGGATGAGATTCGTATAGACTCGTCTCTACGTTAATGAGGTAGGTATTTTAGATTTTCTTCATGATTATGATGAAATATTCCACGGCAAACATTCACTTCTTAACGTATCAAGTGTTTTGTTAATGTTGCAGTAAAATTGCAACACACTTTCGTTGCGAAATTACTCAAGTACTGAAATTGTGTTATTTGTTAAATGTAATGAATTATCATTATTTTAGATAAAATTCAAAAATTCATTTTAAACAGTAAAATTTATTACTTCAGTTTTTTATTATGTTTCTGTAGAATACAATTAACCTTGTATAACTAAAATGCATGAATAAAAGAAAAAAATTAATTAATTCCTTTTATGCGAAGGCTTATGGAACATTGAACAAAGTATTTAATTTAAATTTATAAATATCTTGATGATTAATAAAAAAGGTGAATAATATAGTCGAGAGTAAAATAATTATGTTATGAAATTATAATAAAAGTTTCGGAACTATGATCAGAAATTTGTACAGGTCTGTAGCAGAAATTTGAAAATTTCTGAGATAAAGATCAATGGCTAAAGAAGTATTCTCATTTTGAGTAAAAACTAATGACAACTTTTCTAATTATTTATTTCATTATCACGGTGGAAGATTTGAAAATGCGGTTAAAATTAAGGTGTTATCGCTGTCGACTGATACATGCATTATTTGGTGGTATATGCCTCCCGGCATTCGTTTAACTTTCAACAAATCACTGTATTATAATAAATAATAACCGTTAAGTAAATGAAAATATGTGCATTGTATTTAAATGGTAAAAATTTAATTAAATTAATTAGACTCATGTTCTGCATTTGATTGGATTATTTGCTAACTTCTATTGAAATAAATAACAAAAATAAATAAATAAAAATAGTGAAAGGAAATAACTTTCGATCAAAACAGAATAACGAAATTTATTTTGATGTTACGTAACTGAATTGAACAGTACCGAACAAATAAGTAACAAAAAAAATTGCTTACGATACATTGTTGAAGATATTTAGTTTAAATCTTAAAGAAAGTATTCAAAATGGTGAAGAATGAATAGGGTTATGAGGATGAGAAAAGTCATCTACACTGTTAAGGTTACAGATTACATAAGTATTCGTAATTCGTAATGATACAAAGAATATTGAAATTGTTGAGTATTTTTTATTAAAATTTTAACTAAGAAAAATAGTAAGATTCTTTTGAAGCGTCGACAGTTAACACCATATTTTCTTGTTCAATTCCAGAAACTAAAATTCTGTATTGACAGAAGAAATTCTTTCCCTAAATTCTTGATACAAAGTTTAATCAGATTCGAAATTAAACATATTTTTATGTTTTTGTTAATTTAGAGCATTCCTGATTCCGTATATAATAAATAATTTATAAATTACTTAATGATAGATATTTGAAGAATAAAGATTTATGATTAGTAACTATTCTAGTAGTTACATTATCATTCTTTTCTTATTCTTTATTTATTATTAATCAAGCTGGGAGGAAATTCAACGATCTGATGAATAATAATTGTTAGAATTATTATAAACAAAAATTTTGCTATTTAATTAACATTTTAATTTATTTATAATTCTTATTTCGTAACATTTGGATACAGTTTGATTTTTAATTCATTTCTAAAACACAAGTATGAGAGAAATACCTCTACCTCTTATATACCTCTGGAAGAGGCACATCTTTATACACATAACTTCTCTGTTCAGTCTGCTAACAAAAGATCACTTACAGATTTCCTAAATAGAATTGGTAAATTCTTTACTCAACTTCTATGCATTGGCTCCAAATTCCTATTTATTAATATCAAAAGGAGCCTGCAGATTCATTCGGAAACAAAATTCCAAAGCGGTGAAAAGTCCTAGGTGATTCCGCCATCAACACACCGGAGACAAGGAAGAGATGTCAACAGCAAGGCTTCGGATGATTTCCCCAAAAGGAAGTCCTTGATACAAACTAGCCCCTCCGCGTGATTTAACGAGAAAGTGTTTGCACAGTGTCCACCATATTAGAATTAAGTTACCCTAATGGAGCACTTTTCATTTTCTCATCAAAATTTTGCATCAACATTGCATGTTAAACTTTACGTATTTAAGGAATTTATCCCTAGAATAGTATTTATATTCCTACAATGTATTTCAGTTTCATTCGTGCTCCTTTCAATATTATTGTAAAATTTTGTTCCCTTTCTAATAAATATTCGGATTATATAAGTAATAATTTATAATTTTTCTGTTGTGTATTTCCATCTATATTCTTGGTTAATTTCAATTAACTAGTTATAACAAATTATTGCATCCTTCAGATGAATTTTTCAATCATTATTTTTTGTTGAAATTAGATTTTTAGTTTTCAGTTAGAATTAAATTTAAAATTAAATTTCAAAGAAACTTCGATTACGATTTAGAATCGGATTTAAATTACTTTTATTTTTTTGGTTAGGTTAATGCATCTTTCCTTAGCTTTGTTTCAATACTTAATATTTTTACTCACAGTTTATTTTTCATTCTTTGTAATATTCCTTATGGTGGTTCTCCTTAATTTGGCTTCACCCACAAATGGAAATTGATTTATATTATACGTTAACATTTCTATCATTCGTGTAATGAAATATTCCGATATATTCTTTGTTCGATTTCTGAAATTTCCAATTGATTTCAAAAAAGTGATTTATGGTCTTCATAATTTTCTATCATGGGAAATTGATTGGACATTCATTTCAAAAGATTCATTGATAGATTAATCTTCGTTTAACCTACCATTCAAAGACCTATCTCTAATTAATAAATATTAATTTTTAAGCGAATTTCTTGATTTCTGTAAAATATAATTTGGACATCCAATACAAGACATTATTAGTGTTTGAAACCCAAGAATGATTAGTTGACATGTCAAATTGCATATATTTAATAATGGAAAACTGATTGGGTTTTCATTGAAGGGAAGGGAAAGCATAGATTGGTTTTGAGTGAAAGGTGATGTCACTTCGAAAGCCTGAAGGTAAACTTTCAAAGCACTGTAAATCCTCCTTATCACTTAATATTCCTCCATTTCTCATTGTCTTGCAATTCTTAACTTTCATACGTGAACAAGGTCAAAATTTTTAAATAGATTTAAAATTTAAGATAGATTTTACAATTTTCATTTCTTTTGCCGAATTTCTATTCACAGTAAACATTCAGTAGTTTTCATTAACGTCACCCTATCTTTCTCCCTAAGTACCATTTTTATTTCTAAATATTGCGAGAGTCATTTACAGCTTTTCCCAAAAGGCTTCTGATTTTGTTTCTACTTCATTCAACCATCTAAATCCCATCTCCCGTGAGAGGCTTGCATCACTTAATTTGCTTTGCAAATAACACGCACCAGATCTCGTCATCTGTCATTGCGGCAAGAATTCAAACTTCTTTGCTTTTACTTCTCGGAAAGGAAGGAAACAATTTTTTTATCTATCCGAAAAGTGGCAGAAAAAATAAATAGAAAGCTTAAGGTAGGAAAAAGTTTCCCCGTACGTTGGAATGAGAGTGCACGCATTGTTTCGTAGCCTGCACGTTTTTGTGTCGCACAAATAAACCTGATGCCAAATTTCAAATCCCTCGCTTGTCATGAGTAAAAACGAAATGAGAGGGATATCATATCAATAGGGTGGCAATATTTCATCGAATATTTTATTTATTATTATTTTTCGTTATTAAAAGTAAATCGAAATTTGTGAAGAGAAAATAGTTATATGATTCCATCCTATTCAAAGTTAAGTTTAAACTTTTATATTTTGAATTCAACCTGTAAGCATATTTATTATTTATGCCTGACAAAAGCATGACTTCAACTTATTTATTGTTATAACAGTGTATGATATCAGATAAGTGGCAACACTCAGATTGTTGACCTACTTTGAATTTGATTCAAAAAATGAGAGAGGAGACGAGACGAGTACGAGTACGGTTGAACAATGTTACGATGTACGCAGATAAGAAGTGTAATAGTTGTGTTTTAATGTTCTAATAAATGTTTGTTCAGTCTTAAAAGAATTCTTATGAATGTCAATCGAGAAGCCAACAGAAATCAGAAGTGGGATAAATTAGAAACCTGTGACTGAAAATCTCATCGACAGTTAAGTAAGACGGAATGAGTTTGAATATCAAAGTACGTTACGAAATTGTTTTTTGTAGTTATTTGTAAATAAAAGCGTAGTAAAGTGCGAAAAATGCCTATCTTCGCTGGAGCAAGGAAATGCGACTTAAAGATATTGGCTGAGGAGCTTGGAGAAACGGTCGATGACAGTCATTAATTGAAAGATTTGAAAAGATGATTTTGGCGAGCAAAGAGTACGATGAAGAATGCGCCAAGGAATGGTTGAATGCGATAATAAATGAAAGAAAAGAAAAAGAAAATGTACGAAGAGATGAAGAAATTCAAATTGAAGAACGGAAACGCCAAGAAGAAATTCAGGAACGTAGGCGTCAAGAAGTAATTGCAGAACGGAAACGTGAAGAAAAAATTGATATTGCAGGAAGGAAACGTCAAGAAGCGATTCAAGAATCAAGAGAACAACAAGAAATTGAACTAAGGAAACTAGAATACGGAGAACGGAAGAGAAAGGAAGAATACGAAGGACGGAAGCGAAAGGACGAAATGGAATTTGAGCTGGAAAAAATACGTCTTGGAGCAGAAGGTAGGTTTTCAAATGCCATCGCCAATCAAAATGTAAACAAAACACAAATTAAGCCAAAGTTAGAGATTCATCATTTAATGCAAAAATTTAATTCCGACAAAAACGATATTAGTTTGTATTTAATTATGTTTGAACGTCTGGCCAAGCAATCTGAAATATTAGAAAACACTTGGGTAACTCATTTGCTTGGCTTATTGCGTATGACATTGCGCAGTTAATCGCCAGAGAACCAGATGGGATTGCAAACGATTATAACGAAGTTAAAAAGATATTATTAAAGCTGTGTAAGTTAACGCCAGAAATGCATAATAAGAATTTAGGAAGCACCTGGAAAAACTTTGCCTATGTATTAAGAAGTTTTTTTAATGAATGGGTGAATGGAGTTAAAGTAGATAGTTTTGAAAATTTGAGCGACCTTATCATAACGGATCAGATTGAACGTAAGGTGTCTCAAGCAGAAAAAGATCATTTTATAGATGATTGGCCTAAGCTGAATTCACCAGCTGATTTAGTTGAAAATCTCGACGACTATGATGCCTTGAGGTCAACTTTCAGGAGGAAACAACCGCGTAGGAAAGGTCATTATGACAAACGGAACTCCTTTAAAGATGATCCCGCTATTACAACTAACAAAAAGAAAAAGCTGTACGGTATTACACATAATGAAAGGGGTGAGCCAAAATGCTTCAACTGTTCTAATTTTGGGCACATTGCAAGGAACTGTTCGCTGCCAAAATCAGTTTTAATAAGCCGAGAATATAATGAAACAGGCCATAAAACTATAAATTGTGTCGCCAAGGAAACGAATCATTCAACTGATGAAAGCCTATCTGTTAGACGAGTTGGCGAGATTTCAGAGGAGAGTAATTCATATTTAAATAAAGCGAAACTTAATAATTATGTCAACGCGCAAGCCTTTAATTGATACAGGAAGTTCTTATTGTCTCTTCAAGATTTCAATTGCTCAGGAACTTAAACTGAAACTTGAACGTGCTGTTAATAAAATATACGGTTTTGGAAATCAAAAGATGCCTGCATTAACGTCTATTGGAAGAATTAATTATATTGAAGTTGATAATGTAAAGGCCAAAAACATAAACATATACTTTGTTCCTGTCGATGCGCAATCATTTTATCTTATCATCGGACGGACATGGCTTGATCTTCCTCATATTGCTTATACAAAAATGGGAAAAAGGGTTCACATTGTATACCGGGAAGATGAACTATTCAGAAACTTTTCGATTCATGAAAAAGTAATTCGAGTCTGTATTAAACGTCTTGAAACTGCTCAGTTAGAGAGTGAAAGTTTGCAGATTAAAGACATTTCCCAGCAGAAGATAATGGGCAATTTAGGGAATGATCTTAAAATGGTAAAGAATGAACTACGACTTCGACAAGGAGATATTAAGAACTTCAAGGAAGGGAGACACTCGTTGCTTCTCAAATCCAAGAAAAGAATAAGCATGTTGAGAACTTGAAAAGCAACAACGATTCTTTAGCGAAAATGAATGCATATTACGAGAAAAAGAAGTCAGGTAAAGTATCGCTTCGTAAGGGATATATCATGACAGTTAGAAGAAATTCTTACACGACAGGTGAATCAACAAAAACGCAACCACGATACCGAAGACTCATGGTTGTCACAGAAATACTTCCTAGTGACACATACATAATCTCATAACTAGAACCTAGTAATGGCCTTCCTTATTCTACAATAGCTCGTGTCAGTCAGTTGAAAGCCTGGAAATGCTGGAATGAAGATGATGATGATTCCAGTACGAAATTCTGATGATGAACCTGATATTCAAAGACCCAAACGAACTGTAAGTAAACCATTGCGTAATGGAGCATTTATGACGGACAGACAGAACTTTTTAATTTTATATTCCATTTTATTTTACCTTTTATGAATGCATTTTTCTTTGTTTTTTGTGTTGATATTGTTGAACGTAAGCTAAAATTTGGTTCAATTGAGGTCAACTGAAAAGTCAGGATGGTCGACTGTAAGCATATGTTGGCTTCTCCATTGGCATTCATAAGGCATCTTTTAAGACTAAACAAACATTTATTAGAACATCAAACACAACTATTACACTTCGTATCTGCGTACACAGTAACATCGTTCAACCGTACTCTTACTCGTATCATCTCGTCTCTCTTTTTAAATCAAATTCAAAGTAAGTCAACATCAGACCGTTGCCACTTATCTGGTATCATACACTGTTATAACAATAAATAAGTTGAAGTCATGCTTTTGTTTTTTAAAATACACTTACTCATATTTAATATTTATAGCTGACAAAAACATGACTTCAACTTATTTATTGTTATAACAGTGTATGATACCAGATAAGTAGCAACGGTCTGATGGTGACTTACTTTGAATTTGAGTTAAAAAATGAGAGACGAGACACGAAGAGTACGAGTACGGTTGGACGATGTTACGGTGTACGCAGATACGAAGTGTAATAGTTGTGCTTAATGTTCTAATAAATGTTTGTTAATCTTAGAAGAAGTCTTATGAATGTCAATCGAGAAGCCAACAAACCCTCATAATTCTTAATATATTTCTTATATATTGATCATTACAATTAGCTATTCGGGCATTGTAGGGCAACAGGACACCTGTCAAGAACAATCCTGGTCCTTTCCATGGTCATCGAGATGCAAGCATCTTTTCAAACTTCTTATTTCAATAATGATCACGTTTCCATCAATATCTTCATCTGTTAGTTGGGACAATACCGCACAACTATTTTCACGTACCGGCGGTGTTCGAATGCTATGATTTTCTTAGCTATCTCTGTAAGGAATTCCCGCGGAGAATTTGTGTACCCGTGTGGGTTCTTGCTACTTTGCTTTTTCAAACACCCCCCCCCCCCCCAGACATATCGTCCTTATTTAAATGAAATGCGCGAATATTTTAAAATGTAGTTTATTACTATTATTAGTTTTGTCAATATATTGCTTTTTCTTATTTATTTGAAATTTCTATTTTCTTACGTATTTGCTTTAATCCTTAAATTATACTGAAAAAAAATCTTTAACTAATTTTATGTGACATCCGGATACATCAGAATAACGTTCAAGCAATCTATAGTTAAAAGGTTAGCTTCAAATTACAAAATTACTTAATAATTACAATTTCTTTAACTGGGGTTTGAAGTATTTAACCATGGGAAGGATACTCTAAATGTCACACTTGACCATTTTCCTGCAATGTGCGGATTTATCTGAATTACCTTCGAACATGTCCTCAGTGAAACGATTCAAAACAGATTTAATGGGGGTCAAAATAAGAGCGTCTTCCTGTCTTTTCATGTTAATGAAAGTGCAGGAAGTAAATGCGATTCGATTTCAATTAAGATTGTTGTCTTCACTACCATCAATAAATGTAATTACCATATACGGGGGCCTTTTTTTTCAACCTCCGATCCCGACGTTAAACAGAAAGACAAGTGGTAGGAGGTGGGCGACTGCGTATGTCTCTAAATATAACCTCAACTGCTGCCGATGCCAGTTAGCCGGAGCCATTCTGATTTCTGGAGTTGTCTTCATTCACGAAAACGCCCACCCTCATAGTGCTGTTGTAACCCAGAGCTTCTGGAGCAGATTAAACGGGACTTGTCTGATCACCCGGCGTATAGCCCCGATTCAGCGGCGAGTGATTTTCATCTCTTCTACGAATTGAAGATTGGCGAGGAGGCCAAAGCTTTCAGAAAAATGAGGAAATTCAAAGCAGCGTTAAGGCCCATCTCATATCATTAGCGGCATCGTTTTTCAAAGAGGTGATCGGAAACCTTGCCCACCGATATGAAAATTGCCTGAATCTTCACGGCGATTATATGGAAAAGTAACCATGTTTGCTTTTGGTAATAAATCCATTTTGCCCTCTATTCTTGTCTTTTTTCATGATTCATCGGAAGTTGAAATAAAGGGTCCTCGTAAGTTATAAATCGAACAGGGCGCACAATTTTGTATATAGGGATGAGAGAATAAAGGTTAATTTAATTAGTTAAATGATATTCTAATTGCTCAGAAGCTCACGATGTGTTTCAGCCGCAAGAAAACAAAAACTATATTTTTACATTATCTGTACATGATTTTCATGGTTAGTTTAGTTATATTAACGTCCCGTTTTGAAGCAACACGAGAGCTATTATGGGATGGATTTTGTAATTCTGAACCACGGTCAGATGACGAAGACGTCGCCTGAGCTTGCGCCTTCCTCTCCAAACTTCCACACCACACCAGTTGGAGGACATTTGACCCCTACTTATGATTTAGCGTGTAACAGGCCAAATACATGACGGATCTTCGATGGAAACGGCTCTTGAACCTGGAACCCGCCAGACCCAAAGCCGAGACCTTACCACTAGGCCACCACGGCCTCGCTTTCAAGATTAATTCTATTTCCTTATTAAATTCATATTAATTGCCTTTAAAGAACACAAGTATAATGAAAATAAGAATTTTTAGAAGTGAATTCTAGTTATAGAACTACTCATCGTCAGTTTTCTAACTCAAATTTTAGTTGCAATCACAGAGAAGTTTGATCTAGTAAAATCTTCATTAAAACTGGATTTAAATTACCAAATCCAATTTATTAATATTTCTACTAGTGTGCAGATTCATCCTAACGGAAATGGCATTCCAAGCGATGAAGAATCCAGGCTGCCCTGTCGTCATAACCCCGGAAATGCGGAAACGATGTCAGCACTAAGATCTCGAATTATTATCCTGAACGGAAATGCCTTTATGCAAACGAGCATCACTGCTTCGATCACGAACAAACTTTCCGAACGTTCCACCTAACCGCAGTCGCTTTACTCTAATGGAATAGTTACTTTCGCTTTCTCTCAAAACGGTGCAATAACATTCAGTACGAAGCTGTCTCACTTTAGGTACGAAGTTAACCGCTAGTAATGGTATAAAATAACCGCGAACATTCTTTACAAAATTTTTGGAATTAAAAAAGAGTTATTTATGAATATCTGCCATTTTAGTACTAAAATAATATTAATTGTTATCTGTAATAAAGTATCAATATTATTGTGAACATTGAATAAATCATTCTAAAATAATTATAATTTCGGTGATATATCGTTCTGATCCTGTATGGCAAAGAAATGAATTTAATAATTAATTCATAGAAAAAATTTATTTTAAGTACTGAGGGGCCGAAAAAACTTAAATTCCTTATAATAATTTTTAAAAAGTATTATAAATTTCTTGTTGATGAATCAGAAAGTGAGTATCGTGTTTTGATGAAATTGTATTTGAATCGAATCAATTTAAAAGGGGACTTCTGAACATTCTTCAAATTTTACAGGAAGAGAAAAAAAAGAATGGTCTGTAAAATACATCTAAATTAGGGTCCAAGATATCTCTAATGTGTTTCACAGTAGAAAATGAACCTATTGTCGACAACCAAAAATATTATAATTATTCATTTTTTGCAGAAATTCAAATTTAAATTTTGCAGAAGTCGCCTTCAAACATCAAATAGTATAAACATTTCAAAATTTTAGGAAATAAATTATTATAAAGCCAGGAACATCAATGACACTTAACTAAAATTCAAAATTTACATATTTGTGAAAGAATTTAAATTTTAAATCTCAAAATAACAATAGAGTTTTAAATTTATTTGTTTTGAAATAAAAGTCGGATTTAAAGCTGAAAAAAAATCCAGGAAAAAATAATTAGACGCCAGGAATGTCAAGGAAACTCAAATAAATTGCAAAATTAATGTATTTGGAAGTAAACTTAAATTTAAAAGAATCCAAAAAAATTATAAAGTTTTTCGTTCTTAAGATAAAGTCAGATTTAATGCAAAAAAATCAAGGAAAATGATTCTAAAACCTCAAATATCAGTGAAACTCAAATAAAAATAAAGTTTATTTATTTCCAAATAAATTGAAATTTTAAAAGGTATTCGTTTTTTAGTACAATTCAGATTTATAAACAATCAGGGAAAGACGATTAAAAGGAAATAAATATCAACTAAATTCAAAGAAAATTCAAAATTTGTTTATTTTAACTCAATTCGTTTATTTGTTTGTTTTAAACTCGAATAAAGCAAAATAAAATGTAAAATTTATTTCTTTTTAAGCAAATTTCAGATTTTAAAACAAAAATTGATAGTAAAAAAAGTGGTGTAAATTAATTTTAGTCCTCTTGAGAGTCAATTGAAGATCCACGTGGTAGGTTTGGATCTCTTGTCAAAAGGGATAACGTTTATCTGGAATGTAGTTTATAGTTTTCCCGATATCATCCATTTTGATAGTCATTCTCGTCATAGGATCAGTGGGTAATCTTAAATTTTTTCTAGGGAGTTAGAGCTGGTGTACTTTAAATGACGAAACGGATTAGTTAATTTTCAGAAATATCAAACTTTAATTTTTGTTCTTTTGCCATGTTTCTCCATAAAAGACATTGGTCAAATATTTTTTTTTGTAATATATATACTTATTATCTGGCGACGAACAGCAAAATTGATGTAAGAAAAGGGTCTTCTGCGCAGATCTCCCCTTCTAACATCGCACGGTAAATTTAATGCTTTATTACAATATAACTGTGAATGGCACAATTTCCGGATCCACACCAAACGATAAAACTATCTTCATCAAATAGAAAACGTAAAAAAATCAGCCATGTCTGCAAAAGTCCCTATTAAAATCAAATGGTTCATTTATAATGAAAGAAAGGCATACAAAATATGGTAAAACCTTTAAAAAGATCGCCACGTGTATATTGATCATCATTCAGAAGTCCTCAGCAAAAACAAGAAATAGATTCTCCGTTATACAGTGCTGTTCAAAATTATTAGAAAGCAACAGAAAATTTTACACTTTTTAATATAGAAAATAAATTTATATATTTATATCTCGAATTTATCTTAGTTTTATTATTAATTCAATCGTATTCATTAGAAAAAACTTCAAATAACTGAAATTTTATCGTAAAATAATTCATTTTCATATAACTCTAAATCATGTATTGTTCAAAACTATTTGAACGGTTAAAAATTTAAAACAAAAAATCATAACAATATTTTAAAATAAAATATTGGAGTTTAATGTTCATATGGAGCTTCTTTGGCATCACTGATTTCAGATTTTTATTGAGGTATCAAACAATTTCTGCATTGCTTCCTGGTTGAAACTGCGCCATTCATCTTTGATAATCTCAAAAGACCGATTTTTATTTCTTCCCTCTTCGAACGGGAATTTCTGATTCAAAACTAACCACATATTTTAGATGGGAATAAGACCAGGGCTTTGTGGCGGCCACTCTATTATCTTAAATTTTTTTTTGGATAAATAATTTTTGGTAACCGTTGACGTGTGTTTTGGGTCATTATCTTGTTGAAAGACACACCGTAGACTTACACAAAAATTTGTGAAGCATTTCTTCAGATTTTGGGACAAGATATCAACGTACATATAATCATTTTACTGTTGTTCATTACAATTTCACCAACACCTTTATAGGAAAACAACCCCATACCATCACATTTCTGCCTCAGTATCAATATTTTTTCCGAGAAAAAGTATATCAATTACATATTAATGAATAAAGATCTAAGAAATACAAAAAACAGCAAAAATAATTTTACGACATTTTAATTTTAAGAGGTTGGAAAAATACCATGAAAAATTATATTTAACATTTATTGAAAACATTGGTGTGAAAAAATTAAGGACCATTTCGTTAAATGCGAGAAATTTGCAATTAATGTGAAAACTCTGGTTCGAAATCAGTTCTGAAGAGTCGTGTGAATTTCGATCCGAGTATCATACACATATTACAGTGAAAATTCGATCACGAGAATAATTAGGGGTCCAATAAAAAGAGATGAAGGCGAAAATGGAGTTTGACCCATCCTATTTTACAGAAAGCTAAAAACGAGATGTAACTTTCATCAATGGTAATATTCGATGTGCATAATATTCACACGCATTTTCGTGAACACAGCACAAATATTTGGGAACATATAAAGATTTTTTTTATATCTCAAATTTTCGCGCCTATTTTTTGCTTATAACATGCAGAGTTTTCGAACAAATTATATGAAACCTACAGAAAAAGTAACAATATATTAGAGGAAGATAGTATAAAAAGTTGGAATAAATGCTTTTAATATTGGAGAAAATATGAGTATTTGTAGTAAATATTTTTTACTGCGCATTTGCGAAATATAACTTAATTTTTCTTTCACAGATTCAAAGCCAGATATGTAGGACAACTTATATAAAAACTCCAGTCGAGTACCATTAAGACCTAGAAAAATATCAGCATTGCTGTGAGCAGAATTTATGCTTCCCTCTAAAAGAAACAAAACGATGAGGTTTAATTTTCCACAAATTGATAATTTTTAAATTTGAATTTTCGAATAATTTTATAAAATCTAATAAATACTGAATACCCAGGCATACTTATAACTATAGTTCATAATTTAAATTGCAGTTCGACGATTACTATCAGAAGATTCAATTTAAAAAAATATAAATAAGAATAAAAAGATTTTGTTAATGCTATTATTGCATTGGAGGAATCTTACTTGTTAACTACAATGATTTTTTTTGCACTTAGAAAAAAAATCAAGTGATTTTCTGTTTGAAACGAAAACTGCAATTTTCAAGATATTAAACATGCAGAATGTGGAACAGAAGTGATGTGCTAATTTAAAAAAAATAAACAAAATTAAGTGTTTATTTTCTTTTAGGATACAGGAAGCATTTTATAGTTATTTACCATTTTAATACATTATATTAATCACATAATTAGATAAATTGTTTTGCAAATTTGAGAAAGAGCAGTATTAATATTAAAATGTGCAACAAATATCACATTCTTTGTCTACTGCGCAGTATAATGATTATGCAATAAAACAATTTCAAAGTCTTAAAAAAACAAAATCCTTTGTCATTTTTAATAAGCAACTTATTTTTTGTTTGGGGAATCAATATTTTACAATATTCTTAGCCATTAACCAGTTTTGTAGAATTATTAACAGAATTAACAGTTCTGTAAAACACAGAATAGCGAAATGAAATAAAATCACATGTCGGAGAAACATAATCCTTGTTTTTTAAATTAAAATATGTATCGTTAAAAACTCCATGTAACTCTAATCCTAAAGAATACATTATGTGAATACTGAAATGAAATCGGGAAAAATAGAGTTTGCGACGATAAACAAAAGAATATAATTTAGAAAGTGAATTTTAACTAAGTTCCTTTTACAATACATCATTCTGGAAGAAGACAAAATCCACACAATCTTTCAATCTATCCCTTTTAATTAAATATCCATTCATTGGGGATATTTTGCAAGTATTGAAATCATTTTATCACAGATCTGTTTAACCAAGAGACCGAAAAAAAGGACAAAAGAGATTTCACTTACTAGAAGAAAAAATAAATAACATTATCTAGAGAAACGCAAAAAGCAGCAATATTCCGTTTGCGTTTACCAAAGTAATTACAAAAATTCAATGTGTTTGTGGCAATCAAAGTTGTTTATGTTCTTATACATTTTAAATGAATGAGTCTAAATGTTTTTCCAGTATTGAATCATTAGTTTATAATTGTTTCTGTTCGGACATTAAATCGTAGTTTTAATTGAAGCTTAGTTTTAAAAAGTGTAAAAAACATAATCCAGAACAAAAATTCAGATTTAAAAGCAAGAAACAATAAGCAGATTGGCCAAGTGCAATTTAATCATTGATGACCTACCACATTTTCGGAGATAAGGGGAAAGGAGTGCTTTTTTGCTTTTGTATATAGATCCTCATGTTTGCAAAGATGGAGTTCTGTTTTTCTGATGGAGATCTATTTTTCACTCACTAACGTATATGCATGAGTTTTAAAATTTAGTATACTGTATGTATATTGTCCCTGAAAATGCAGTATTTTAATGTTTCCAAAACGTAATTATCAATTAATCGATTGTATTAAGTTTTGATTCCATACCAATGGCACCATCTGACAGTGAATTTGAGGAAACACAATAGTATTAAAGTTCCATTATTTTTATAATAATGAACTGAAAATAACCTTAAGAGTAGAAATATTTAAAATAAATTTTAATACCGAAATAAAAGTGTGCTTTTATAAAGTGTTTTTATTTATACTTATGAAAGAGAATATCACTCGCTGGCTCATCGTGACACTTTAAATTGGGCTGGTGGCTGCTTATTGGGTAGTATATGCTCACTACGAAATAATATTTGAAAATGTAATTAGAATTTTAATTCATAAAGAATTAGCCTTAATTTTTAACTATTTTCGACATATTATTACACACATAAAAATTATTTTAAGGCGACCATAGAACTTCAAACTTATTGGTTTAAATCTTCAATTATTGAATTTGAACTTTTGCAGGCATTAATAGGAACACTATATAAGATAAGAAACAAACTTTCATTGCATTATATTGATTTATTTTCTAGTTATGGGTAAAAATGTAATTTCTAATAACAATTAAAATATATTTGGCCTATATGATGGCCAGGCGTTTCATTTTTGTTCAAATTTCATGACATTTAATATAAGTATAAAAACATATTTGGAGAAGAATTTTTGGCATTTATTTAAAAGTTATTCTTTTATTAAACTGTAAATATTTTATTTCCTATCAAATATCGGGCATATTTTTTCCAAATTCAGTAGTTTCGAATTATTATGTGTATTCATTTTCAAATTTCTTTCGGAAAGTTAAAAATTATTCTCAATATTTGTTCGAAAACCCTTTATCTATTACGAGCAATTTTGGAGCGCCCGGAACATTTATTATAAAGGTCATTACTGATTGTCATTAAAATTCTATTTATATCCATAATTCAGAAATAGATAAATGTATTGTAGTGAATGTTCTTCGTTCCAGTTACGTATTTACTAACAGCGTTCAAAATTACCAGTATACAAATATCCACCTTTCTCCAGCTCTGTGAGTACGCAAGTCGAGCTCACAGCGATAACGTCTTTGGCATGATTTACAAATTGCTGCTGGAGGTTAAGAGTCATTTCCCAAACTCAAGAGGATTCTTTTTTTCGTACCTCACTTTGAGGGAGAGAGACTGTGCTTATCTGGTAGGCATTTTTCAGTTAGATAATGGAATTATTGGATTTGGGTTCCTAGAATTTTGTGATACTGTAGTTATTTTAAATGGCTTGTTATTTATATATAAATAAAACTACCTTTAGAGGCAGGTATGATGTATTTGAAAAGTTTAGACAGAGATTTATTCCCTACTTCATTTTTAAACGTACAGAAGTTTCAGGCTTATGATTATTAACTGAATTTGTTTATTTAATCAATGATGCACAAGAACAAATTCTTACCTAGAATTTAAAATGTCTATTATTAAACGTAAATTGTGCTTGTAACTCCTTATTTGCATCTATAATTATTTCTGTTCATTTTAATTATAAACAATTTGTGATTCATTGGTGAAAAATGTTTTATATTGTATATCCTTGGAAAAGAGTTTTTCAGTAAATTTTAATCAGATAATTACAGTATTTTTGTTAATTAATAGATTAATAATTAAGGTGGAACACTATTTTTGCTAAATTGCTTGCATTTATATATACCCACAAAATTACTCAATACTGAAATAAGGAAAACAGTATTTAAGTTTAAATACAGAGTGTAAAATTGGAATTGTTTTTTTTTATTATTTTTCTCATTTTATATTTGTTTTCAACCTCTTCTCTCTCAGATTCAGATTATCGTATTCCTTTTGTTCATAAAACAGATTTTTCCATCAACAAGAAGTATTCCGGAGCTTATTAAGAATAAATGGCTGAAATGCACCATAACTTTCTCGTTTGAATTTCTTCTCTTTTAGAAACCATCTCTTTAAATTGAAATTTCTTTAGCAATAATCTGCGTAGTGAAATTTCTTCTGCCATTTTAATTCTCTCGAGTGTGTGAAGAAATATTATTTTATCAATTTTACTGTATTTGAAAGGAGTTAGAAGTAATTAATGATGAAATATATCAAAATATTATAGTTTTATTTTTAGGCGGTTTAAATTTTATTAAACAAAATCTGTCCAGTTTTTAAACATAATGTATTAAAACTGACATGATAACAAACATAATGTAATAAGCATTAGAAAACGCGATTTACAATGTCAGTTACGATATTTACATCACCTTACCTAAGATAGGACGGAGTAGGGTAATCAGGCATTTTTCTATTCTGCAAGAAACCTATAATCCATTAATCAGAACAATACTAACATTCTTAGCATTTATTGCTGCTTGGATAACAGTTTGAATTTATAAAATGACAGAATGTTGAATTAATTTTTTAAAATTAAGAATCATGTAGAAGGATAATCACACCTTCAAAATCATTTTATTTTGAAATTTTGTTGGCAATAATAAGGACTATATAAGCACAAGACACAACATT
>BGPR01016040.1:6520-35458 GCA_013235015.1 Araneus ventricosus
TTCTTAAATTGTATCCCAAATAAATTCGAGAATAGAACGTCTGTAAAGCGATTTTAAATCCCCCCCCCCCCCAAATGTGGTAAAATCAAACGTATTTAACTGTCTGTCTACTAAAGTTTTTTTTTTCCGATGAACAAGAAGTTCTGTTTCAATAAATTTTCTGTTTACATTTTGACCGTCTTTGTTTGACTTATTGTTAAAACTCTGCGAATGTTCTAGGATATTCGATGTCAAGATATTGTATTCTTCTGTTATTCAAGAATGCTGTAAATTATGTCGTGTCACTCTTTGAGAAAAATAGTGTACAGTTTGTAAAATAGTACACAATATTTTTTCCAAAACACTTTTAAGCGACTAAACGGTTTGCCCTTGGAAAAAAGTATCATTTTCTAAACAAGTTTCTTTATATTGTATATCTTTTGACAAATTACTGCACCACAAAATTCATAAGAATGGTGTTTTGAAATATTTTATATAGTTAAGTAATTATGCAACAAGGTGATATTACTTATAGCAGAATTTATCCGTCATTGAAAACTTGGTTCTCGGCCAAAAATAAACTTAGATAAAAGGTAATCCTTTTTAAAAATAAGTCCATTGATTTTCTGTTCTGAAAAAGAAACATTTGTCACAGTAATAAAAAATATTTGTTCTTTGTTCCATTCATTTGTGTTACATAAGAATAAAAACAATTTTTCTATCATTAGTAATAGCTTCCAATAAATTATGCAACCTCATGACCTAGTTAAACTGTCCACTTGGACCTCTTCTTAGATGCACTTACGGTTTATAAACAATTCACTTCGATAAAACTGTTTTTTCCTTCGGAGCACTATTAAAACTCATGAATTGGCAACAGCTCAACTGATTTGGCGCCTGCCCAGAAAACTTTTGGCGACCGAGTTGGCGACTACTTGTCATTTCCTTGCCATTTCTTTGTTTTGTCTGTCTGAAATATGACCGCATTTTCGAATAAAAAAGGAAATATTCCAGTCGCTGTTCTATTTTTTTTTTCTTGCTTCGGATTCGAATTGGAAAAGTGTTTTGTAATGGCTATTTGATAAGAAATTTTTTTCTTTCTTAAAATTGAAAACGTGGTGTATACTTTTTTCGAATATGTGGACTTTTTTATATTTTGGGTAAACCCCCTGCGTTTAACTTGCTTTTCATTTTTTTAAGGGTTAGCCAACTTAACATTACTTTTGGTATTGTAAAGAAATTTGGGTACTTTTTTTAATATAAAAAACTTTTTTTGATTGTTTGCAAAACGATGTTTTTTTTAGTTCCTTTTTAAATTCCCAAGATTTTTGAAGATTCTTTTTCTGTACCAACTATTTTCCGAAAACTAGATTCGAAATAAAAATCGTTGAATGGCTAATTCTGAAATGAATTGGAACTGTAGAATTTTCTGACTATCAGCGAAAGCAATGAATCTGAAACTATGATTTGAAAAACAGATTTTTGCTCCTTTGGTAGAACTATAAGTTATGACATTTTTTCCTTGTTCGTCATACATTTTGTAAAATTTACTTTGCATTTTTGCCATTTCTTTTATTTTTGCTTGTATACAAAACTTTTATAAAGCAATAATAACAAAAATATATAAAAGTTTTATTTCTTTTATGAATTTTAATTACTTAAGATATATGTTGGTTACATTTACATTTCTAAATGCTCTGTCATTTGTTGAACTCCAAAAATAACTTCCAATTTTATTTCGGACTCGGGGAGGTCTAAAATGTGGAAATATAAGAAAATCTCGAGGCTCAGAAATTTTGAGATTACAATACTTTCTTTTGTATACTTGGTATACGAAGAAGCAGAAAAGCGGTGTTTTTTTTTTAATTTCTAGAATCAAAATGCCTCTGAATAATTATTACTATAAAATACAATTGATAAAATAGATATATTTCATAAATGTGTAACAGGGTAACGGTTCTAGGTAGATAGGTATTTTACAGCACAAGATCCAGATATGGCTATACTGCGCCAAACGAGTGTAAAGCTGGCCATTCACTTCACAGATAAACTAAATATTTTGGAACATGAGATGGAAAAAGCCATAAAAATCTATGGAAACCAGCCAAATGGCTTGTGGTGGTTGGAATTCCGTCTGGACTGAAATCGGAGCGAAAACGCTGGAGTTTATAGTCTCGCTTCAAGTTTCGCTCTTTTTAAAGAAGTTATAATGTTCAAAAGTATGCGATTATACAGACCAACAGACAGTCAACCCTTCGACGGATTTGGTCCAAACTTTGATACGGACCTACACTCATGATGATAAAACTGTGTACCAAATTTTATCCATTTAGCTGTTCAAGTTTTCGAGTTATCGTGTTCACAGACAGACATAATTCCCAAATTGTGTTTTTCGGACTCAGGGAGGTCTAAAACGTGGAGATTCGTCAAAATCTCGAGTTCGAATTTTTTGACGATTACAATACTTTCTCTTTGTATTCTTCGTATACGAGAAAGTAAAAATATTGCTGAATAAATTGTTTGGTTAGGTAGCTGCTGAATATGCTATTATTGCCTGTAAAAGATTAATATTAAAATATATGAAGTAATATTTTCCTTTCGATGAAAAACAAACAATCCAAACCTAATTGAATTGGCAAAAATATCAGTTATTATCTTTTTATCTTCTGCACCTTGACCTGAATTCTTAGATATAGTCTGACCACTGATTCTGAGACTACCTCTTTTGGACGATTTTACACCGGAAAGAGTCGTCAGACAATGAGACACATGAGCGCATTTCCGAAGTTCTTTGTTAGATCACGCTCAGTAAAATGTAAACATCACCCTTCCATTCTTCACTTCCCCCCTATTTTGATGAAAATAACTCAGCCCGGCGCATGCGCAAAAACGCGGAAGGTTTGCGAATCCGTTGATATACAATACTTCCCTGAGCTCGTCGTCATATGTTGAAATTAATAAAGGAAGTCAGTTGAATATATTCCACTCCAGTTAGAAAATAATAGCTGCATGAGAAAGTTGACAAGAAATAAAAATCGTTTTCATTTAGAAGAGGAAAATCTCAAGGCGTTTTTCGCCCCCAACTGGTTTCTGCTAGATAATTACATTCGTTGGGTTTGACTGCCTAAACCAAAAAACCAACAGCGATAAGAAAATTACAGTCTTGAAGAATACAATGAAATAAACGTTCAAAAAACGCCGTAAAAAGTTTTGAAAAACAAAAAAATTCGAAAAGCGACTAACTTAGTTCTCTTCCTGACCTTGAAAACCTTATTTTCGGTTCACTAACACAACCTGGGAAACGCTAATGACGAAAGTGGTTTTTTTTAAGGTTAAACTTTTTGTTAAAATTTTTTATTTATTTATTATTCTTTGAAGGTAGTTGCTTTGGGAATTCCGTTCTCCCTCCCCTGTCTCACTGGGGGGGGGGGAGTCAAACGGAAAAGGAGATCATTACCACGACTGAGACAGTTTTTTTATTGTATTCTATTTGTTGTTGTTATCGTCTGTTTTTATTGCTTAACGTAAAATTCGTCAGATATACAACAGTACAAAATATTAACAAGATCGTCTGAAGAAAATGGTTTCAATTTTACCGCCGAAATTGCCAGTTTATGTGAATTTTATTCCTTTTAGATTGTAAATAACACATTCATAGATGAAAATATTCCCATTATGTTAATAAGACATTCATGGGTAAAAATATTCTCATAACAAGATGCGGACGAAACAATGCTTCTCGACGATTATCTGTTTCACAGAATATATTTTTCCCCTAAGGTGGAACTAATAAAAATTGTGGGATAAACTGTCCACATTTTAGCCATGTGTCGTCCAGCTTAGCGATATCAATAAGTTGCGAAAATGCGCGTAAATAATTCATTTACGAAAATTTGTTTGATGAATCTTGTGATAAAATTTATTTTCCATAAATAGTAACTTGCCAAATTAAATCAATGATAAACAAACCGATGAAAGCAGATTAAGAAAAACAACTGTAATAGCCCTTGCATTGCGCGTGTATAGAATGATAGTATTTTTAAATTTATAAGCTAACATTATATTCATTCATATATAAGCTATATTTAGATCCTAAAATTACGCGTAAGGGACCGTTCAAATATTACGCAAGCACCTAAGGGGGGAGGGGGGTTTGCGATGTGCTTATTTTTGCTGACGAGGGGGGAGGGGGTATGAGTGATGCTTACGTAAGACATTAAAGCCACTTTATTTCCGAAAATCTCCTGTAACTTGCAAAAATAATTTAAATAAAAATTTAACTTTGAAAAAAAATTAAATTTGGCAGAAGAAAATTAAACTTGAATTTTTAAAATTGTGATAAACTAAGAAATTTTCTTAAACAAAATTGTAAGGAAATTAAATATATATATATATATTTCATTTTAAGCCGAGTTAAAGTTTTTTTATTTGAATTAAGTCCTAAATTTTTTTAAATTAGATTATTACTGTTATACGTTTTGTGAAAAAAAAAAGAACGGGGGGTTGTCGTTTGCTTACGTATTTTAAAGAGGGAGGTTCGCGATTTGCTTATTTTTGCTGACAAGGGGGGAGGGGGTCAAAAATTACCAAAAACATGCTTACGTAATATTTGAACGGCCCCTCATCCATACTTCAAATGTCAAAACAATCCCAAAACAGAAAAATGTCATCTAATTAAACAGCAAAGAAGACAAGAGAGTTTACAGTGTAATTGTATTAATCTTGCAGAATACGCGTGATAAAGCCGGTGACGTTCGACCTCATACAGACGAGTACATTTGCTGAGAGAGGGGAAAGTACGAAACTGGGAGCAAGTCGTGGAGTAGTAGCAGGATTGTTAAAAATACGACTATGTTGGCGTCTCCTATAGAATATCAAAATAGACTCGTCTGATATTCCGTGATGCTTACTTCACAGCCGCCTTCTCGTGTTGGACGAATAACATATCTCGCTTTGTGTAGATTATTCCTCTATGAAGCCAAACCTCTAAATGTAGCAATTTAGTTTGAGTGTTTGCAAAACATAACTTCTTGGTTAAAGATCTGTATAAACCTTACATATATCTCTTTGGTGAAGTTTCACATCCTAGTCTTGAAATTGTGATCGATCATCTTTTTTTTATTTATTCCAAAGTATAATGATAAATTTTCGTTTGTAAATAATTTCAGTAATTAAGTTTTCAACCGCATTTTTCTCGTTATTTTAAAAGATATAAATAGTGCAAGTGCACTATGTGACATACGAGTCGTTCAGAAGACAATGCAGATAAGTCCAGAAAAAAAATTTGAGAAAATTCATGTTTTTTAATACAATAATTTTTAAAATTTTAGGTTTATTTATTTGATTAGTGAAAGTATATAAAATCTTCTAATGAAGCAACGAGTGAATCTTTTAATAACTAAAAATAATGTTATTTATTCCGTCAAAATATGCAAAAACAATAGACTTATCCGCTTTGGCTTCTGAGCGACTCATATATTACTCGAACGTTCTCTTCCAGTCTCCAACAGTTCTGCCATTAAGGTTTCCCGCCATTTTCTACGCAAGTACTTTAAATAATCTTATTACCTCCGAAATTAAATACTTTCCTAGGAAAAGCTAATTAAAAATTCATTTGCAAGTTCTAAATGAGACACAAACAGAAAAACAATTAATTTAATAATGAAATAAACCTCCACTATTACTTTGTCTATATCAGTTGAAACACTAATGGAATGCTGGCAGTTTAATTCGAATTCTTCAGCCATTTTTTTTCCCTTCTTACCTTCCATAATTCCAAAATGAACGGAGAGACTGCTGCGCCTTGCCTTTTTCAGTTAATGCTCTAATAATGCGATTGCAAATCAGTATGCATCCCACGGTATTAAAAAAAAATTGAACAGAACACTATTCTCTGCCTGTATTTAATTTAAAAGCTCGTTCCGAGTTTTAGTGGTGAACGTTTGAGGAAAAGAATGTCTGCATAAATTTAAGAAGATCCATTGCCGGGATTTTCTCTGAATCTCATCTTCTTAAAAGGCCGATTTTTCTCATGAAAATCTTATAAATATAAAATTGGAAGAGATAAATTAAAAACGGAGATGCGGTTTGAATTTTAATGTTAGTAATATTTTATAAATGAATTGTCGGTCGTCGGTATTAGTTTAAAGATAATTATATGCGATTGCATTTTTTCCCATTTGTTTTCTAAGCATTTTTTGTGAATTATTCTGAAGAATATACCAAAATTTGCTATTATTATTATTTGTGCAATAAGCGAGCTATCGGCGGATGGTGATGGTTATTCAAAATTTAATTTTAAAATGAAAATATGATGTTTATGAAAAATATGTTTTCATATACAAAAGTTGCCATCCATTTTTTCCTCAGCAGAAAACTATTTTATTTTCTTTATTCCTGTATTTTTGATTTAGCTGAAAAGCAGGCGCTGCTCGGGATCCATATTTTTTCATATACCATCTTGTTATATTTTCCCTAAAAATATTGTCACCAACTTTCCCCAACAAACCTAATTCTTCTTTCATAATAATCTTGTAACTTTCAAATATAGCCTTTTTTATCACCTTATAACAGTATGGTTTGAGTGAAAATGCGAAAAAAGTTTCAAAAAAGAACATTTATTTTAAAGAATATATAGTTAAATAACTAATACAGCTTTACAATGTACAAATATATGTAATGCATAACTTGGTTACTGCAAAGCTTCTAAATAAAATGTTTTATAAATCAGATAAAGAAAGTCAAAATCGCTCTAGAACAATTCTCACTCGAAAGAATTTCGCTGAAGAAGAATGCTCGAACAAAAAGAATACTTTTAACCTCAGTTAGGGGAATAAAAACTAAATATAAATACTCTCTATAAGAACTATAAATAAATTAAAACTGAAACTCAAATATGAAATAGTATTTTTCTACTCTTTTCAGACAACGCTGGCATATCAACGTTAATATTTAAAAATTTGTGAAATTTAAGGGAAACATCGTGTAGTAACTAAACTTACGTCATTGGATATGTGAGTGCATATTAAAAGCTATGAAATAAAAACGGAAGTGCATGCTATGAAATAACAGAGGAAGTAAGAAATCTACCTCGACAAAAAAGTAATATTTTGTTAGCTCTAACAGTGGGTAAAAACACGTGAATAAAGGATTTGATGAAACAATAAATTAGTTTGAATTTATTTTATAACAATAAAAGCATTGTTGTAATTTGAGTTTAAAATGAATTTTGAATCGTTAATTACAGTTAGAGAAAAAATTGTACAACAATTAAATTGGTATCATTAAAAAGATAATTTTTTGCTCTTTAAGTTGATGTAATAATAATTTTCGTTTCATAAGTATTTCAAAAGTTATTGGTGATAACGTCTAAAAATAGCTTAATTTTCGTTATTTAATTCAATAAATAAATAAAAATCTAATTCGAATTTTAAAATAATTTTACGGCGTTAGTTCCCTCTTGTGTTAATCCATCACTATGCCAAATTTGGTCGTCGTAAGTCGAACGGCGTGAACGTGCATGAACCAAAAAAAGAACAAACAAATACGCACACATACGTACTTTCCTCCTCTATACTTTTAAAAAGCAATGTTTGTGTGTGTGTGTGCGTGCGTGCCTGCGTGCGAATGTCCAGACGAATCTATCGCACTTACAACCTTGAAATTTGGCACACAGGTAGTCTTAATTTCAATGCACCTCGAAGCCGGAATTTTAAAATTTAATCTAGAATTTTTTTATTTAATGTTTTGTGTTCTTTTGCGTGATTTTTCTCACTAATTTCTCAATAGCATGGTTTTGGATAATTTTGCGAAAAAAAAATAGATACACCATCGGAAAGAGCAAACGATTTTCGTTCTAATAAAGTTTGTTTTGAATTTCCAACGTAATTTACTGAAATTCTTAAACAATAATCACTTTTCCATTGCATTTTTAACGTTCAGTTTTTATTTTCTCGCATCCGACGTTCAAATAACGCTACCATTTTCAATTTTCTTGAGGTAACAACCAGAATATTTATCCCTGTTCTAAAATAAGAACAGTCAAAATATCTTTTTTCCCCCAGATTTTCTACGAATTTTTTTATTGATCAGTTCAAGCATTTTCTCTCGCAGAACGAATCGGTGCTTTCGATCCAAGGTCATTTTCAGTTCCCAGCATGCATTTCTACAATCCGATCGGACGTCACCTTCCTCGCGGCAGATGACGTCATTATTTTCGCGTTCTACGCGGAGATGATTTATTTTCTCAATGACCGATTATTATTTCTAAGCGTGTCTTAATATATTTCTTTGACTCGCATACTTTGTTTGCGGTGTAATGAATTTCACTTTGTAATTTTTTAATATTGTTTTGGATTAACGCGCTCAGTACTGTTTTTCTACAGTTTTAAATGTCATTATCGAGAGGAAAAAGCAGCGGGCAAACTCAATAATACATATTTTTCTGTTTTGATTTCGTTTTCCAAACTTTCATTTTTGTAATTGTCTGTGGGCATTTTTTATATTTTGTTTAAGCCATGATGCCACGGGTAAATGTCATTATCGAGAGGAAAAAGAAGCGGGCAAATTCAATAATATATATTTTTCTGTTTTGATTTCGTTTTCCAAACTTTCATTTTTGTAATTGTCTGTGGGCATTTTTTATATTTTGTTTAAGCCATGATGCCATGGGTAAATGTCATTGTCGGGAGGAAAAAGAAGCGGGCAAAGTCAATAATATATATTTCCGTTTTGATTTCGTTTTCCAAAGTTTCATTTATGTAATTGTATGTGGACTTTATTTTTCATTTTGTTGAAGTCATAACACCACGGGCAACGCCGTGCGGATATTGCTAGTTTATATATATAGATAGAATCAGTTAAGTTTGAATTATTTTATAAAAACATTTTGAATTGTTGTTTAGTAAAAATTGACAAATCACAAAACATATTCTTGGAATAAAAGAAGAAATTACCATAAAGACAATGAAAAGTTAAAAAAAAAATCGTTTTTCGTTAAAAAAAAAAAGATACGATTTGTAAAGAATTTGTTTTCCTAGTGGAAAATGTTTTTGCATGATGCCAAAACAATAATGAGAAAAATACTCGTCATTAGATTATATAAAATAATGCAATACTGACTCGTTCTATCTTTTTATTTATGTCCTTCCTCACTAGGCCGTAAAAAATGAAAATTCATTTATCATATGTTGAAGGCGATTAACTGCGAGAATATTAATATTTTTAAATGAAAAATTGCGCAGCTGATATTCATCGATATTCTCTCTTTCGTAATAAGTTCCCTAAAAACGAGTAAAAATTAATTCCAGAAATCTCTACCTTGAACGGGCATTTTTTTTCTGTATAATCAGATCATATAAAAGAAAAACTTTTTCCATCTGATTTAACATTACGATTCTTTGACAGACGATAATTATTCTTGTTTGAAATAAATTCTGTAAAAAAAATGTTTCCTAGAAATGAAAACATATTCCTTATGTGCTTAATAAAATGAAAATATTTAATCGTCTGAAATAATTTATCTAAAAAAATATATTTTTTGCTTGGTTTTTTAGGCAACGTTTTTTGCATCATTGAATTTCAACGATCCACTGTATAAAAGCGTCAATAAAAAGTTAACCTTTCGCAGCTGAAAAAAACGTAAATTCATAGTTTCATTTTTTAAAAATCTGGTAAGTTATTTATTCATACTGACATGACATAAGAAAAAAAAGGTTATTGCACTCAAAAACTTTTACTTCCTGACCAGTTCTTTCGAACAAAATTTTATTCCACCATCTTAAAAAAAAAAAGAATCGAAACGGAATTCTTTAAGAACGTTTCCTTATCGCATTTATTCCCTTATCCAGAAGTCCAGGCACGAACGAAATGTTTTCCCGTTGAGTCGTTGCCAGTTGCAGAAATAAATTTTTTATGAGTTTTCGAAACCGTAAACATAAATAAATTTTTTTGCCCTCATGATTCATCGAGCAGTGAAAATCCGTTCCAAAGTTCAGCCACCGAAACGCAGTCAAGGACGTTCGAAAACAATCGAAAGTGATGGAGGTTGTAACAGTAAAAAAGATTTTCAGACGGAAATAAACAACTAGGATTACTTGTTAATTAGAATTAATTGGATTCGAGCTAAATTGAGCTTTTCTATTTCAAGATGGCGACTGACTCTGTCGAATTCGATTGCTACTTTGTTTTGTAACTGTTGTAGAATAAATGAATTCGACTGCAAAAAAGAGATTTTTATATTCAGTCTTTAAATCTGTAGCTTTATTCCTGTATTTTTAAGAAAATTTTATTTTATAGGTGTATCAGAAATGTTAAAATCAAATGCATAAGCCGACTCAAGAAAATTATCAATCTATTATGATGGTAATGCCTAGTTAAAATATGGTGTGTATACTGATTTGATTAAATAAAAGTATGATAAATATACAAAACACGACTCCGGTATCAAAAACAAATTAATAAATTGGATATGTAATTGGGAACCAATTACTCTTTCATGGATTTCTGTTTCTATATATATAGTATTATGTGATATAGTAAACTACCTATGTACGTAGTAATCATGCAAAATTAGACCAATTCCAGTACGTTATTCTGAAGATTACCTACAGTATCTATACTTATAAAAGGCAATGTTTGTGTGTGTGCGTACGTGCAATGTCCAGACGAATCTATCGCACTTACAGCCTGGAAATTTGGCACAAAGGTAGTCTTAATGGTGACTCAATGCACCTCGAAGCCGGAATTTTAAAATTTAATCTAGAAAATTTTTCATTTAATGTTTTGTGTTGTTTTGGGTCATTTTTGGCACGTTTATGGTCGTAGTATCTTTCCTAATGATCGTTAAAAAACAATCCATGTACCATCGGATAGAAAGAACAATTTTCGTTCTAATGAAGTTTGTTTTGAACGTCTGACGTAATTTACTGAATTTTGAGAAATTTTTAAAAAATAGTCAGTTTTGCCATCGAAATTCAATTTTTGTTTTTAAATTTGCTGCATCCAACGCTCTAATAGCACTATTATTTTCAATTTTTTTTAGCTTATAACTGCAACGGTTCTCTCGGATTTAAAACAAGAATGGTTAAAATATCTTTTCCCGTTTTTTTCAATTAATTTTTCCCTGGTCAGTTGAAAGATATTTTTCCTCTAACGAGTTTCCTCGCGCTGCACTTCTTCGGAACGTTGCTGGAAATTCTGATTGACTGACGGTGCAGAGCGCAGGGTACGTCATGACCTTCACACAACTGAATGAATTACTTCGAGTATTATTTTCCGATTCGATTTTATATTTTGCTTGCTGTATAATAATCATTTTCACTTTCCAATTTTGTAATATTGTTTTGGATTAACGTGCTCTGTACTGTATCGCGAAAAAAATAAGCAGGATAATCAATAATGTGTATTTTTTGTTTTGATTTTGTTTTCAAAACTTTTTCATGTCATTGTGGACGGTTTTTTTTTTGTTGTTGTTGCTGTGTTGTTGTTGCAGTCCTAATTCCACGGGCAACGCCGTGCGTTTGGCAGTCTTAACGTGTTTAAATCTCGCATATTTTACTTGCAGTATAATAATCATTTTCATGTTGCAATTTTTTAATATTGTTTCCGATTAACGTACTCTGTATTGTTTTGCTACAGATGAAATGTCATTATCACGTAGGAAAATAAGCGGGAAAATCAATAATGTGTATCTTTTGTTTTGTTGTCAGAACTTTTTCATGTCATTGTGGGCGTTTTAATTTTTGTTTCATTTTGCTGAATTCCTGATTCCACGGGCAACGCCGTGCGCGTACTGCTAGTTGCCCAATAAAAACTAGTCTTCCTAGTTTTTGCCATATGCATCCACTTAAAGGATAACGCAGTAGCAAAAACGATGATGCAATTTCTATTTAAAACCGAAGAAGATTACCTTCTTATCAATAGCATTTTTTGTCCAGTTTAAATTTATAATGCCGCATTCATAAAAAATGTAAATAGTGCTTTGACATTGGCCACTACTGTATAATTGACCAAGCGAAGCGAGGTCTCCGTTTTAACTCGACCGTTTGGCATTTCGTCTGTTTGTAAATTTGTTTGTGAGGCAGTCACGACCAAACGCGTTGGTCGATTTTCTTCGAATTTGACATGATTGTTCCTAAAGACGAAGTATGTGTAAGGATTTTTATTTTTTAATTCCGTTTCAAGATGGTGGCCGTTTTATTTGTTTCAGTGCTTTGGTGAGTTTGCGACCGTTAAAACATTTGAGCAATTTTGGTAATGGCGAGATATTTAATTGGAATTTAATCAATACTGGTGAAAGCAGACACTTATGCAAATAGATTTTGCATTCCAAAAGAATGCGATATTGTTCACATAACTACAAGTGTCATAATTAATTTTTGATTCTTGCAGCATTAGAATGTTTTCAGGAACATTTTGCGAAAACAACTATCCTCAAAATGTGTACTCAGGAGTTTAGTAACAATTACGTAACTGAGTCGAATAGGTTCCGATTGAATTTTCTATGAAAACCGTATTGTTAACCATTGTGATGAAGTTGAATGTTTCCAAAAAAGGTGTTTTTACAGTTATATGAAGACGGTGTCTGTTTTCCATAGTCAATGTAAAATTGTTTTAATTTTTTAAAATCCTTAATGTGTTTTTATGGTATAAGTATGTCAGTATACAACTTTTAGAATCCTAGTGTTTGTCTTTTAATGTTTTGTGATTGTGCGCATCCGTTTTAAATTATTTATGAGTTTGTAAGATTTTTTTAATTCAGTGTTTTGAACTTTTATATTCTCTGTATACAACTTTGGTTTTTCTAATACGTTTTTTAATATCTTTGAGATTCACTGATTACAGCTTTGGTTCTTTGTGTGTGTATTATTCGTCAGTTGATGGTAGTAGCGCTGGATTATCACCTTCGGCATTGGAGAATCGTGAAACTGCGCCTTACCGTATAATTACAAGCATAATTTTTTGTTAACAGATTTTATTACTTTCTCTATCAGTGTTATTACTTTCTCGTATACGAAGTATACAAAGAGAATGTATTGTAATCGTCAAAAAATTCGAACTCGAGATTTTGACGAATCTCCACGTTTTAGACCTCCCTGAGTCCGAAAAACACAATTTTGGAATTATGTCTGTGTGTCTGTGAACACGATAACTCGAAAACTATTAGAGCTATGGAGACGAAATTTGGTATGTGATCTTTAAACATAATTTGTAGGTTTCTATCAAATTTTGGACAAAATCCGTCTATGGGAAGTCTGCCTTTCTGTCTGTCCGCGGTCATGCGAACACTTTAACACAAAAACTTGAATAGATAGATGAATAAACTTTGGTATACAGTTTTATCACCATATAAAATTTTGGGCCAAATCCGTCAAAGGGTTGACTGTTTGTAGGTCTGTATAATTTACTTTTGAAAAGAATCCGTTATCTCCACGCGCATGCGTACTGGAAGTAATCTTCTGTGCACGCGAAAACTATGGAGCGAATTATGTTAGTTTGTCCTTGAGCCGGCAAGAGCGGAAAATCGGTGCGCATCTCTTTGAATTTGATTCTTTACCTAGATATTTTTCAATCACTATAATGAAAAATCTTCTGATAATCATTGGATTCTGGGTAACAGTAGGTTGGAATTTTTTTATCCACGCGGAGGAAGGGGAAACGGCACCTTTTTTGGGAAGTATACGAGAAAGTTTAGGAGAGAACACTCCCGCTGATTTTTGTATTATGTATCTGGTTCATGTACAGTAGAACCCCGCTAATCCGAACTAATTGGGACCGATGCCTGTTCGGATTACAAAAAATTCGGATTACCCGAAATTCCGATAAAAATAGAGAAGAACAAGATATGTGCTAAAAAAAATTGTAAGTTATAAGTACTCAGTACTACTATCTCTTGAATTCTTTTATTCAAAAGCAATCGAAAGATTTTCATTAGAATAATGGATGTGCTCCTGTATGAAGTGACCTTATCTTACGGCGAATTGCATTAGTTTCTTCAATGTGTACAAAATTATGCATGCTGAAAAAGTACTTTTTTTGTTTTTAGTATGTATATTTAAGTATTTTAAGTAAGGTAATCTTTTCAATTACATATAATTTTCGAAAATAAAATCTGTTCGGATTAACCGGATTTTCGGATTAGCGGGGTTCTACTGTACTTTTGTAAAGTGAGTTCCGGAATAAACAGATAGGAAGCAATAAACTTTCTTTCTTCTTTTTGAAAACTTATTCTTTGACTTCTAACTATCTAACTTATAAAAATTCTTTTCATTATATATTATATTATTCCTATGTATTGTAAACATTTTACAGGTTCTAATTTCTTTTTTCTTTTTCGTAGGTAAGTTTTCCTTTTACTTCAATGTCAATAGAAAAAGCGCAATCCATGTGGTAAGTTCCTTCTTTTTAAGCATTTTATTTTTAAAACCTCACTTTTACTACGCCTTTTGAAATAGCCTTTTTTATATGGCATGAGTGAAATAGTTGGCAACGTAATTTTAGGATGCGATTTACTCAATTATATTATTATACCTTTTTTCTACTATTTTTAGAATGAAATAACGCAGATTTATTTTCAGAATAAGATAGTTCACATGTATGGAAATGTTTTTGAATTTCAAAGGAAATTCCAAACTTTGCAACAGGAAAGGCTAACTTAAAGATTTGAAAGAGTATTTTATGTTTTTGAAGTTTCACGAAAAAAATAATCTTACCGAAGTAGTCCATGAAATGTATTAATACTTGTTTGTGTCGAATATCTTAAAGACGGAAAAGACGTCGCCGTAGAGATTTCGAAACACAAATTTACATGCCAAGGAATAGTTTTACATGCCTTTACAAATAAAAAAGGTAGCTTTTTGCATTTGAATTGAAACAGTCTGTCTATCACATCGATCAGAGCATCTGCCGGACGCGAAAATCCTGAAAGTCACGAATTTCGATGTCGGTCACGGAAGTCACGAATTGCCGTCAAAGGGTCATGACATTATTTTCAGTCTGCAAAAATTGAGAAGAAAAATACTGCTTGTTTGCGGAAAGATAGCAGTTTTTAGAAAAGGCTAAATTGGAAAGTTTTCTTGATGCTGATATTGTTCAAAACAGAAAAACTAGGAATACTTGACGCTGGTTTTATATTTATCGAATATTTTGATTGTTAGCTTTGCGTGAAATGTGTTTGCATTGATGGTATAAAATCTGTTAATGACAATGACACTGACGGTGAAATATATTATTCAGTTGCGGATCAGTAAATAAGGGGCTGGCGATTGAAGTAGTTGAGCCATTAGCACTGTGACACACCGCAGGGAAGTTGCAAGTACACAAGTGCACATAGCAAATAGGAAGGGTTGCTTAAGTCATACCCCCTAAGGAAATAAGTCTACAGGTTTTACTAAGTGAAGCATTAAATTTTGCTTTATTCACGACCTCTATGATTATTGCAGCTATTTATTACAAAAAAGTTCAAAATCCATGTACTCTGTCGAAGTAAATAAACAAATCTTAAAGTAATAACACCGGTACGACCAAGGAAACCGGTTCTCAAATCGTACCACCTATGTCCTAAGTCAAACCTTGGAAGTAGATGAACCACAAACACCTTGTATTACTATTTTTTGAGTAAACTATTTGGCCTTGAGTTAATCCTCGGTCAACCCTTTCGCTTTTCCAAATTCATAATGCTTATTTAGTTCTAGAATGTGACGTCGCAGTTTCGATTTAGGAATATTATACTTTCTTTGAAACCCAAATCACCATTGGGTAATTTTCATAACGCCTCGTCCATATCTTCCCGTCTCTAAGTCGGTACGTTTTGCCACGTTTATTGACAATGCCTAAAAATTGAAAAAAGCACATCGTGACATATCATAAAGAACAATATTCTCTTTCTATAAATGATATGTATCCTTACATGTACAAGAGATCCTTAAGATGTAACTGGTATGACTTAATCTTCGTTTGTGGTACGACTTAAGCAACGGCAAATGTAAAATTTTAAGTAAGCATCATAAAAGAATGAATTGAACCAGAGCGTCATTGCTCCATAAAAGCAACTATTCAAATAGCACAAAATGGTACCTTAAGAAATAATAACACGTTATTAATAATATCATTGTTGTATGTCTTACGAAATATGCAGGAAAACTATAAAAAAGCTACCAAAAACTTATTTTTCTTCGAAGTTACGTTGTAACGCATCGAAGCTCCGCTCTAAATAATGGAATTAACATCGTCGATGCTAGTAGTCATCACACTGCCGTCAGCGTTGCCGATTCGACGAAAATAAAGTCAGAATAGAATAGGTACGACTTAGGCTGTGGTACGACTTGAGCAACTTTACCCTATTTAATAAAGTAAAACATTTCTTTCAAACGGATTAATCAGAATCAGTAAAACTTATTAAAGTAATCTTTTCAAGATTGAGTCGGAGTCGTCGAATTCGGCATTGAGTCTCGTAGATGCGAGGTTCTCTGAATCACTTCCAGTTCGGACAGCCGCTCAAACAGTCTCTGGCATAATCCACCAGGTTCATTTTCTGTGTAGTCGCAAATATACACACTCTCGAATATATACGCTCTGAAACGACACGAGGTTTCTGTCATTGCCTCGTCTTGAACCGGGCATAACAATCATCATCTCCATTTCAAAGAATACCACTTCTGAGATGCTGCAAGTTCATTTTCTGTACAGCCGCAATATACACACTCTCGAATATATACGCTCTGAAACGACACGAGGTTTCTGTCATTGCCTCGTCTTGAACCGGGCTTAACAATCAACATCTCCATTTCAAAGAATACCACTTCTGAGATGCTGCAAGTTCATTTTCTGTACAGCCGCAATATACACACTCTCGAATATATACGCTCTGAAACGACACGAGGTTTCTGTCATTACCTCGTCTGGAACAGGGCATAACAATCAACATCTCCATTTCAAAGAATACCACTTCTAAGATTCTGACACCTGCTGAAGCAATTACCGATCCATCGCCTCCTGAGTGCAATAAACGTATCGTTCAAAAGAATGATTATCGCCCTCTGCTTATCTCGTGCTGTATGGAACACACACACGCATACATTCCCCGTGTGACCAACAGGGTTGTTAAGCAACGATAATCCAGATAAGTTACAGTATTTAAAAACTTCTTTAACCTTCCAGTGGTCGCTTGATAAAGGTTTTCTTAAAAAATTCGGGATTTTTTTAAGAAAAACCTATATATTTTCCAGAATATGCTTTCTGTTTTTACGAAAATGCATGTAAACAATGAGCATATCAAGCATAACTATTGGTGAATCATTATCAGTTTTCTGTGGAACGGGCCGAGCCCTGATTTTCTTCTTCATCATCAATTTCTGCTCGGTCCCTTAAATGACCTTGTGACCGAATATTCACTGTAGATTGTGATTTAGAGTGTATCCTTTACATGGTCGAAGATGAAGGGCAGTTGGTCTAGTCTTTCCGGAGAAATTCTAAAAAATGTGAAAATCCGGAAGTGTCCGGATACTTTTGATCATATAGTGTACTTATATCATGTATCATATTACATATTTATATCGTATTTTGTTAATAAATGCAACTTTTATTTATGTAATCTGTATTTATTAGATTTATACTAATCGAAGATTATATAAATAACCAGCGGGAGTGGTCTCCCCTAAACTTTATCGTATACTCCTAACACATGTGGAGAAAAAGTAAGTTCAAAGGCAGCAAAACGAACAAGCGTCCCTAATCCAGTGGAGAAAAAAAAAGCTTGAGAATTGGAAGCTTGGAGGCGAAAGGCGTGGGTGGAAGTAGAAAGGATTAGCGCAAGTGAATCGCGCAATTACGCAATAACGGCCTCGCGTCATTGTGTGATGAGAAAAGACAAATATGCGATTTGAACACCTTTTTCTCGACCGATTGAAACGAAAATTGGGCGCGGATCTACAATTAACATTAGCAGGCCTCATACCAATTTTTATTTAACAAAACCGTAGGGTTTATGAGTTATAATGTTTAGAAGTATGCGATTATACAGACCGACAGAGAGTCCATCCTTTGACGGATTTGGTGCCAAATTTGATACGGACCTACATTCCTGATGATAAAACTGTGTACCAAATTTTATCCGTTTAGCTATTCAAGTTCACATGAATGCGGACAGACGGACAAACAGACTTCCCGTTGATAGATTTTGTCCAAATTCTGATAGAAACCCAAAATTTATGTGTGAAGATCACATACCAAATTTCATCCCGTAGCTCTAATAGTTTTCGAGTTATTATGTTCACAGACAGACAGACATAATTCCAAAATTGTGTTTTTCGAACTCAGGGATTGTCTAAAACATGGAGATTCGAATCTCGAGTTCGAATTTTTTGACGATTGCAATACTTTCTCTTTGTATACTTCGTGTATACACGTATGTATCACGTGTCGACACGTGTATTCTCGTATACGAGAAAGTAAAAATTACTCTTAAATTTGTAAAAGAACGATATAAATATGTAATAAATACTATGCAGAGTATAAGTATCTCCTACATACACCCGCCTGCTGGAAGGTTAAAGATTCGATGAATTTAAATCTTTTAATAATTCCGAAAAAAGAAATAAACAATGTGGTTTAATTTCGTAGTTATTTTGAAACTTAAGAAATTCTATTATCTTTAGTCACTTACCGTTTCTATACATTGCGACAAAAGAACCTTCCTGCATATTTATGAGGCCAAACAAGCTCGAATATCATGTTTACTTCAAACATAAAAATTACTTATTTCCTATGCAAAACCAGTCCTACAGTTGCAAACCTAACTAAGTCTTACCACTGTTAAATGCCACCTTTCCGAATACAATATCCATTTTTAATAACCGTCTCGTAATTCTGACATCCAAGATTAGTTTCCTTTATTGCATTTGCAGATTTCTCGCCTAATTACCTCCAGCAAATTACGGGAATATTTTCTTTTCTGTCGATTTTCCGTCCAGATAATTTAACTCTCAATGAAATAGTTAAATTGCTGATGCGTTCGCGCATTAATTCGCCCGCTCGCTATGCTAATAGCGGCCGTATTATTCGCGTAGGTGGCGATTATTTTGATAAAGGGGCTTAAAGGATTCGGATAGACTTTGGGGATCCATCGGTATTTAAATGAGCTTTAATTGCTATCTCGCGAAGCCTCCTTGAGCCTTGTTAATGTGCGATATATTTCGTGCAAGAGTGTGTCTGAACTCGCTTGTGGTTTGTTAAAAGATGTTTTCAATCCTGTAACTAATGTAAATTTTTTGTGGGTGTTAATTGTGATTAACTACTAGATTTTTTCATTTTTTTGTGTGTTTGTTTTGGAATAGGATCGCATGTCAACCGAAGAATGTTTTTAAACATCTAATATATTTTTCACCCAAATCAAGACATCGCAAGATTAAAATTTTTTTAATTAATTAAAATGAAAAATTGCTTTTTAGTATACTTATGAAAGGGTGTTTTAAAAACTGTTTTTAATTAAGTTTATTAACGCAATTTTATTTAACTTAACTTGTTCCGATGACAATACACTATTTTAATATTTCAGAACTGATCTGTTAATCGACTCATTTAATTAAATTTTGATTCCATACAGGTGTCTCCATCTAGTAGTGAATTTGAGAAAAATTGATTTCATATATCCGTAAATTTATAATAATGAATTGTAAATTAAAAACTAAAAAGTAGAAAATAATTCAAATGAAAAATTTCTGCATTTTAGTAAAAGTGTGTTTTAAAAAGCCATTTTTATTAAATTTATTCTTTTTATCATTGAGGCAGGGTTTCTTAAACTTTATCCGCCCGTCTTCCAATTTCTGCTGTAAAAGCATTGTGTGGCCTCATATGTGAACAATTTTTTTTCTCAACTCAAAATTAGAGTTTCTTATATAAGTATGATTGTTCGACGAGTCATAATAGTTGAACGTTTTGGATGGTTTCATTACTTTTAGAATTATTTTCGATTTTTTAATATAACACAATAATTATATCATTAAATAGAGTACCAGTAGAATTTAGAGTAATTTTGGTCTAGATGAAACATTTTTAATAAAAGGTTCCATGCTTTAATCTCAATAAATTAAAGCATGGATTTGAAATATCTTGGGTTTTGTTTATATTAAACTAGCAGTACGCTCACGGTGTTGCCCGTGGAATAAGAATTTCAACAAAATGAAAAAAAAAAAAAGAAAAACTCGCCCACAACGACATGGAAAAGTTTTCAAAACAAAAGAGAAACATTATTGATTTTTAGGAAAACAGTACCGAGTACGTTAATCCAAAACTATATTTAAAAATTGCAACGTGAAAATCATTATTAGACAGCAATATGCGAGGAAAAGAAACACGATAATACTCTGCCGAAAATAACTATCGAAGTCTTTCATTTAATATCTCCGAGAAAAACGCGATAGTAAATGACGTCACCTGCCGCGAGGAAGGTCAAGTACCAGTCAATGAAATTGCAACAATGCATTCTGGGAATCGTCCGGAGAATATTTTGCTGAGAAATCTCGCTAGCAAAAAAAAAAAAAAACCCTGTTTGAACGGATCAGGGAAAAATTATTTTTAAAAAAGGTTTTAAAGATATTTTAACCGTTCTTGTTTTAAATCCAACAGAAACGTTTCAGTTATGAGCTGAAAAAAAATTTAAATGATAGAGTTATAAGAACGTCAGATGCGAGAATTTTAAGAAATCCTAATAAAAAATTACCATAAAAGTGGCTATTTTTCAAAAATTTCTCAAAATTCAGTAAATTAGTTAGACGTTCGAAACGGAAATCGTTTGCTCTTTCCGATGGTGTATCTATTTTTTTCGAACATTTCTCCGAAACCATGCTGTTGAGAAATTAGTGCGAAAAATCGTCCAAAACAACACAAAATATTAAATAAAAATTTTTCTTGATTAAATTTTAAAATTCGGGCTTCGAGGAGCATTGAGTCATCATTAAGACTACCTGTGTGCCAAATTTCATGGCTGTAAGTGCAATAGATTCGTCTGGACATCGCACACACGCACGCAAACATTGCCTTTTATAAATATAGAAGGATAAAGAGCTAACAATCTTTAAATAGTTTACCTACTTCAAATAATTTCTGAAAGCTTTTCTTATGAATAAAATATTTTTTCTAACACTTTCTATTGATAAAATTCTTCTCTTTTCTAAAGGAGCGAAGAAATTTTGGAAGACCAAATGAAAAATCATGCACAATAATATCCTTTAAGGCGTTACAGATTTTCTTATTACAATTACAAAAATAAACAAAACTATCTCCGCATTTTTTGGAGTCTTTCAGCAGTCTTAATCCGGCAATTCATCTGTACTCCATTCCATTTGCCCCAAGACTGGTTTTCTCCCCCACCCATTCAAATCGAAAAATCAGGCACGTCATTCACTTGAGGCTCCAAAGTGCGCCACCACCGATCTTCGATCCCCTCCTACTCCTCCTCCCGCCTTCAAAACAAGACGCATCAAATCTGCATATCAATACTTTTTCTTATTTTGTTTTGAGACGCCTTGCTACACTTGCTTATCCTCATGTCCTCCCACATGGGAGATTTCGAGTTTCATTTCAACCCTCGAAGCGGGGTCCCAATGTAGGCAGACCCTTTGATCGTGCTGCTACCCTAGCTCGAGGCTCCAAATTGGTATCGGTGCATGAAGTGTTGGATTTTGAGTTCGTTGGAACTCCAGCTTCCCCGAGCCGCTATGCTAATTTTTATAGGTTTTAAAAAGTGACGATTGCTTTTTCCTTCCCGTGTTCCAAAAATTCCAGTTTGAATAAAATGTGAATGGCCCGCTTTATATAAATTTTGTACGGATGCCTGGTTAATGGAATGCCCTCAGAAATGTTGTTTCTTTTGCTATATAAACCCCCTCTCTCCAAAAAAGTTATCATATAATTTTGGGACGAAACTTTAGTCTGAGCAAATAAAAGAAATAATTAAATAAGTTTTATCATATTGATCATAGAAAGGTTAATTTTGGTGTGCTAAAAAGTAAAAATTTTTTATTTTAATTATTTTCTACTTTTTAGTCTTTAATTTGTAACTCATTATTATAAACTAGAAAATAACCCGTCATGGTATGACGGGTGCAAATTGCCTCTTCATTCGAGAGATTTCCCGACAAATTTAACGCGTTTAAATTGATATATATACGAGAGAAATGTTTAACATTGATTGAAAACACATAAAATAAACATATGATTTATGACAGGAAATATATTTTTATTTACATATTTCTTTATTCAAAAAACCTCTTGGTAAACAACATTCCGTGTGAAGTATTTTTCGTTGTTTAACAATTTTATTATAATTCAATAACCATGAAATTCTCAGCTTGTCAAACGTAAGTCAAAAGTTAAAATTTTAAAGGAATTCATTTTCGAAATTCTAATCAAAACAAAGCACTTCTCTGCTTGTCAAACGTTGCCAAAAAATATTATCAAATTATATCATCACGATTGCAATAAATAATGAGATGCATCGTGGCGTCGAAAGTATATCACGCGCGTGATATACCACTGACGTGATTTACTACTTTCTATTAAAAAACGGAAATTAATTTGAAATATAGGATTAATATAATTTAAAATTTCTCGGGAACTATTGATCATAGCGAGATAGATTTTATATCGATCGATAGCAAATTTTATTTCACTATTTTAGAGCTATTAAATTTGAAATTAGAAAGACAATTACTCTTTTAAATTTAAAATAACTGAAATTTAGGTTCTCTAACAATGAAATAATGCTGTTTAACGTTCCCCTCCCCAATTTCCAAATTTTTAAAGATATTTTTATTGATTTTAATTTAATCTCTCTACATGCAAGTTTTTAAGTAACACATATAATGACAAACTGATATAACAAAACATTTAAATTGCGGATCACCATCAAAAGAGTTGGATTATTATAAAAAAATTTAAATCACTTTTTAAGAACATTAAATTTAAAAGCAATTTTAAACAAAAATTTACCATTTAAAAATTAACAAAATATTTTTGACGGAAGTTTAATATAGTTATGCAAAGATTTCGAGAGATGTTGACTAGTAAACCAATCAGCCAATTACGAAACTAATTGAACCACATTAATCCGTAAGCAATCAGAAAAACGTGAGAAAATCTCTAAGAACATTGTTCTGAAATTTTAGTAATACTTAATTTGAAAGCTTTCTACTTTCTAAAACATGATTGATACGTAAGCAATCAGAAAAACGTGAAAAAAAAACTCTAAGAACATTGTTCTGAAATTTAAGCAATGCTTAATTTGAATACGTTCTAAAACATGATTGATCCGTAAGCAATCAGAAAAACGTGAAAATAAGAATATTGTTCTGAAATTTAAGCAATTCTTAACTTGAATACGTTCTAAAACATGATTGATACGTAAGCAATCAGAAAAACGTGAAAATAAGAATATTGTTCTGAAATTTAAGCAATTCTTAACTTGAATATGTTCTAAAACATGGACCTCGTAAATCAAATATAAGCACAAAATTAAATTACTCTGAAAATGCCACAAAAAAATTTCTCGGGGCTCCAAATGTTGTGGGGCCCATAGGCAGTTGCCTACTTTGCCTATTTAGTTACCCGGCCCTGGTCATTTTTCCTTAAATTCGTAAGGTACTTTGACTTCACAAATGCCTACGTGTGTCTTGGAGTCATCGCGAACGTAGTTTGGAACCATCAAGACGGATCTGGAATGTTCGGCCGTTGCGATTTACCAGAGATTCCCTTAGTGCTTGCTGTGAAACATTACATTAATCTACACTGCGGTGACTTCTGTGAGTGACGTCGATGGCCTTCCTTGCCAATCAGTTTCTGTCCAATCTCGTTCAATGGATTCGAATTGCTCGCAACATTTAACTGAGCGCGTGGAGAACACATAGTATAGGTAGTGCTAACATGTGGTATGTACTGTAGTCGAGTAGTTAGATTAAAATAACAAAAAGATGGAAATTCGTACCTCTGTACCTAAAACTCCGTGCATTATAATGTTATCATGTTAAGACGCATTATTTATTTTATCATCTGCGTATTTATAATATTATTTCACTATCTTTTTTAAATAAGGATGGGAAAAACCTACAGGTTTAATAAGAAAACCGGTTTTTTTTTTCAGTTAACCGGTTTTTTTCAGTTATGTTTTTGTCCCAGTTTAAACTGGTTATTTTTTAAATCCAAAAACCGGTCGGAAGATAATTTCGATTTTAGGTTCGACTAGACTAAAATTTACCAAGTTATAAAGCTTTGAATTTCATCACAGACAACCGCTTCCTCGAGGCGTCTGTTGGTTGGCGGATTACTGAAAGAGTCTTTATGAACGGAGAAATATTGGCCAATGGATTGATTTCCTGCAAAAACAATACTAATGAAAACTTTTGTCTGCAAACGGCGTCTGTTTTTTGTAGCCAAAAAAATAATCATCTTTAGTCGGAAGTTATGTGGCTTCCGAAAGATTAGTATCTACGTTGAATGATGTTGTTTCCGATGAGAGGTGTCGACTCACGGATCAGCACATTGCTGAAAGAGTCTTTATGAGCAGATTAGATGATAAATATCGGCCAATGAATTAATTTCTCGTGAAAACAGTGTTAATAAAAAATTTTGTCTATAATACTTACTTATTGCAATAATTACTCATTTATTATTATTACATATTGTATTAATTACTTAGTTATAATCATTACTTATTGCATTAATACTAACTTATTGTATATTATTATAAATAATAAATTCTGCAAACAAACGTTGCTTTAAAAAAAACCGAAAACCGGTTATTTTGAGTGGTTTTAAGGTTAAAGGATAAACCGGAGGTGAAAAAAACCGGTTTAACCGAAAACCGTTTTTTTTTTTTGCAATAACCGCCAGCCCTATTTCTAAATTAGATTTCCAAATTCATAAAATTATATCAAAATATAGAATGCGAGAAACTTCTATTAAATTTGAGACGAAAGTACGCAAGCAAATCTTCGGAAAATTAAATATTTTTGAAAAGTAAATTTATTAATTTTTTGAATCAAAGGTTATTCAGGGAAATCTGGCTGCACAATTAAACCAACTGCTGAACATTTCAATAGAGAATGAATGCTAAGAATATATTGCATCGGCCCTTGCTTAAAGAATTTCGAAAAATATATTATAATTAGTGAAAAAAAATTCCTCGGAAATAAAATTGATATGACTGAATATTTAATATTTTTAAATTTTAAAGCGATGTAAAAATGGTTTTTGTGCGATAACATGCTTCAGACTTATCGAGGAAAAACTATAACATTTTGATTCATTTTTAATTAATTATGAATCTCTACTTAAACAACTTCTTTTTTGCCACTATCCAAGATGGCGGCCGTTTGGCGAGCATCTTAACGATTGGCGAACGTTTCGTGAGCTTGGCGACGAGACCTTACCGTACTCATAAGTCTAACCAATGATTGTGACCAAAGGAGAATCAATATGAGCTTCAGTTTACCTTTTCTATGGAACTATACAAACTAACTTAAAGTACATAATATTGTTACAAACACGGAAAGTCGCTTCCCAGCAATGTGAGTCTTATGGTTGGGAAGAGAGTTTTACAAGGGTAAGTATGAGATGACCGATAGCAGCCACGTCTGGACCCCTCACCTTGGCGACAAACTTCGCGAATTTGGCGATGAAATATGGAATCTCAAAGGTTCTGAAATCTTCTCGATATCTCTATTACTAAAGGAGATACGCTTGAATGTACTAGAAGATTCCATGTGACGTCACGGCCTGCCGCAGGAGACTATATAAGGAGAGGTCTTGGATGACGGGGTGTGTGTTGATCGACTGGGATCACCTTGGAGCGCGAACGTCTTTGGAGTTCGTCCGCAGTGCGAGCTAGGAAGCTGGTGAGCCGAGACCTATTGAAAGTGCAGTTATTGTCGTTACTAGCTGCTGACTGTTTGTGTTGTTAAATATCAAAGTACTGAACTGTTATTACCTGTGAATTGCTGTCTGTTTACATTGGTAACCTGTGCAAGAACTATTGTTTCCTATACCTGTGCTACGTGTTTTCCTGCATATTTGTAAATAAACCTTCATTCTCCATTATCCTGCGTGATGGACTGTTTACACCATACACCCACAGTAAGACTTGCAATATATTTAAAACTGTAGAAAACATCTGAAAGACATTTCGTGTTAGACTGCAAAAACACGCGTAACAGCAAGAACTATATTTCATGGCTGACATCCTTACCTCTAGAAGTTTCGCGTTTATAGGTGAGGCGGTGTTGTTTTTCATACTGTTTAAATTATTAGTCTATCGAATGAATAAAGTTGGGTATAACTCGGGAACGGTCAAAAAATTCTTTCTGGTATAAAGAAAAAAAATGAATAAAGGCAGAAAAGATGTTGGTGACATATTTTTTCAGCAGGGTGTGGCTGAATGGCGTGACATTTCCGTCCGAAGCCGTATCGATCAGTTTCCAATGCAGACTGATGATGCACGTAGCGGAATAAATGATGGTTCATCTGGAAAACATTGGTGTGTTTATTTTTGCCCTGGAGAAACAATTTCCCGTGCGGGTGAGGGCCGCATGTTTCGCGTAGATGAGATAGATACGGAGTGCGACACGCAACCTTAAATATTAACGGAACACACTAGAAAGTGCGCAGATTCTGCTGATAAGTCTCACGAACCGTACATGATTCTTGTATTGCATACTCATTCTTGCTCATAATGATATTTGATGCGAAAACACAGTGTCCATTCGAAATGTGGCCCAATAGATAATTTCTAACCATTATAGATACGCATATACTTCCAGTTGGCAAAATGCTTTAAATGGCGTTTAATTAATTTTAAGGGTGTCAGAGAATTGTGAGGCACATTTAAAAAATTAATTTAAAAAAACCCTAATAATGTTACAACTACGGTTTTTAACTTAGGACTACGTTCCTCCTATTGGGGTCTCAGGAAGAAATTTGATTCACATGCCAAAACGCCACAAAACTTGGTATGGGAGATCCTCTATATCTCGTTAACTACATATGTTAAAACATAACTGATGTCTTATTTTAGAGATAAAGGGTAACAACAAAAGTTACAAAAAAAAAATACAAACTCGGAATGGTAGTTCAGCAATTACTGAGTGGCAAAGTCGTTCAAAAATACGCATGAGCTGGTGACGCGATCCTCTATATATCGGTAACTACATAAGTTAAAAACATAACTAATGTCTTATTTTAGAGATAAAAGGTAACAACAGAAGTTACAAAAAAGTACAAACTCGGAATGGTAGTTCAGCGATTACTGAGTCGCAAAGTTGGGCTAAAATACGCATAAATTGGTGACGCGATCCTCTATATCTCGGTAACTACATATGTTAAAGCCATAACTAATGTCTTATATGAGAGATAAAGTGTAACAACAGGAGTTACAAAAAACTTACTTAAACTTAAACATACGAGGGACTTCTAGAAACAAAAGAGTCACGCGAGTAAACTAGTCCTACACCTTTAACATCAACGGCTGTTTGAAAAGACAGCCTCCTGTCATTCTTTTTTTAAATGAGAGCGCATTTTAAAAAAGTTTTTTCAGGTAGGCCACGCGCCGTCACAGTGGTCTAGGTGGTCGTAAATTATTGAAAATCTCCCATTTTTGAGAGACATTATCTGCAGAAATATTAAAAATAGAAGAAAAAATAAAAGCATGTATTTGTAGGGAATTTGAAGCTGTATAATTTGTTATTTTACTTGTAGTGTGAAAACTGAATATTTTTTTGAGATATTCAAGAAAAATTAAAAAAGGAAACTAGAAAACGCGCATCGGCTTCTACCGATTGGTAACCATTGCGTATGGAATTCTCTTGCTGTAGCAAATTTAGAACACCGTTTACCCATCTGAAAAAACTTTTTGATTTGCTCTCTCATTAAAAAAACCGTAGTTGTAACATTGTTAGGTTTTTTTTATTAATTTTTTAAATGTATCTCACAATTCTCGGACATTCTGTATTTCATGGTGCTGGAATCAATAAATTCACTGCTTAAAAAATTTACGTCCAAATCTTATTACAAATCAAGTCTTAAAAATTAATTCTAAATCTTTATACAGTCCTCCGGTGGTTTTAGTAAAATAGTCTGGGTAAGCTAGCATTTTAAACATTAAAAAAATTCAAAACTTCCGCAATTAAAACTGACCGAGTTATGAAGCTTTGAATGTCACTATTTTAGACCCTTTCAATGGCCGCCTCGAGGAAGATCAACGGTCAGCTCTGGCTGGATGTTGTTTGGTTTAAAGTAATGAAATTCAGAGCTAAATTACTTGATCATCTTTAGTCGATTCCAATATCAAAGAAGACTCCCGAATTTTAACAGATTTTGCTAACTCACAATTTGCCTTCCATTTTCCCTCAGATTTTTTCATTTTAAGTAAAGAAGTTTAAGTCACGACAAAGTCAAACACGCAATGAAAAAAAAAACCTGTTGAAACACGAGAGAATATTTAATTAAACGTAATCACGGTAGCCCTCAATTTCGGAGGGGAAAAAATATCTAACAAAAAATTGTCGTTGGGAAGATAGAATTTTATCAAGCTAACAGTGTTAGAAAAATACGAGTTCTTAAAAATGAAGGGAAAAATCGTGATAATTTCATACTTTTCGGATAATAACTGTTAGTTTAGAAGCAACAGAAATTTGCATATTTCAAGATCTCATCTTGTAATATATGCCCCGGTCCTGTCGAAAGGGGATATAGAGGCCCGACACTAGCAGATAAAGGTGGTAATTGGGAGAAATGAGGCCCAGGGGGCCAAAGGTGCTTTACCGGTAAACAATATATTTTTCCGGTTTTTACTGTCTCGTATTCGACATTCAGAAAGAGAAAGCCGAGTAATTATCAAAAAATTCTACCACGATATTTTACTTTATATGTCCTTGACTCCAAAACCTAATTTTTGGAGTTATGTCTGTCCATCTA
>BGPR01016041.1:0-35457 GCA_013235015.1 Araneus ventricosus
AATAGTTTGATACCAGATTCTACGGAAGATCCGTAGTGTATGTGGACTTAGTTTACGTTAAATCTACCAGAGAGGATCAAAAGTATTCGCACTGAGATGGGACAAAAGTTTGAGGATTGGAGGTGCCGGCTTAGGTGTCATCCTAGTTAGCTGACCATGGTTCAAAATTACAAATTGGAGTACCGGCTCAGGTGTCATCCTCGTCAACTGACCATGGTTCAAAATTACAAATTGGAGTACCGGCTCAGGTGTCATCCTCGTCAGCTGACCGTGGTTCAAAATTACAAATTGGAGTACCGGCTCAGGTGTCATCCTCGTCAGCTGACCGTGGTTCAAAATTACAAATTGGAGTACCGGCTCAGGTGTCATCCTCGTCAACTGACCATGGTACAAATTAAAAGACCTAATAGTCTTAAACGGGATGTTGATATAAATAAAGTAAATTAATTATGTGCTTCCACTAAATGAACATAACATTATTAATGTAGAACACCCGGCCAACCTCATCACTACATATAAAATTAAATTATTAAATGCTATTATGAGATGCCACACCGAAGCTAAAGTAACTGATCCATTTTTTTATGTTCAACCTCCCTTGCCCTTCATAAAACAATTTCCAATACAATGGCGCAATAATACCAAACAATTTATTTCACTGAATTCAGGTTATCATTGGAGATATAGAGCGTCGCGAAATGGGCAAGGCTAACGGAAACACTGATGTCCCAAAAGTCTGATGGAAAAAAGTTTCAGCTTCCAGAATTTCCACCTGGGCTCTCCACTTCCACTCCTTCAAGGAAAAGGAGCAGCAAATGAAGTCGAAATTTACGGCAAAGCAATTTCGTTTAAAAAGAAACAACTCAATGGAAACGATTTCAAATGACTTCTAAAACCACTTTTAGGTCCAATTTTGCACGCCAATTACCAGAAATGACCATACTGGGCGGCACTTACTCCCTGTTTTCCTTTACGAAAAAGAAATTTCTATTTTGCTAACATTAAAGAAAGAAAAAAATAAAAATAATAAAAAAACAGGGTGGGGGAGACCGAGAGATAAGGCTAAGTTTCTTTTTTAACTTTTTTTCTTTCTTTTTAAACCTTTCTTCCTTCTCCTTCAAGTGCTTTCAGACTTCAACAAGTAATGAGGTATCGTTTCAAAATTTCCTACGTTTGTGAGGTAAAAGTGTGTGTGTGTTCAATTTACCAGACTGAAAATAATGTAAGGGTGTACAGAGTTGTGTCAAATGGAAACCCCATATTTCAGGAAAAGCGACACACTTTCTTTTTCGCCTTCGCAATAAGAATAGAATAGAGTATTTTGAGAACTGAAATTTGTGTCTGATTTGTTAAAGAACCAAAATCTATTTAGAAAAGTGTAAGAATTTCGCTATTAGAAATAATGATTCAGTTTCGAAAGCATTGATTGCATGGTCAAGAAAGAAAAAGGGAAAATGATATTTATTTTAAAGATTCAAATAGTAACACACTTTGATTCTTAAAAGCGACTAGATGAACAAAGAATTTGCGAACAGTGTTTTCTATTCGGCAGTTTCAAAATTTTGGCGCATGATAAAATAGTTATACAATATAAGTAAATTCATAAACATCACAAACTAAATGCAATTACATATTTTATAGAATCTGATGCACCGACTTCACTCAATGTTATATTTACCAATTATAGGTGCTTTAGGTCTTTTTTCAACATCGCGCATGCCGATAAATTTTTAGCAAGAAATTTATAAGGAATACAAAAATATCAAACAAACCAATTAAAAAGAAACGTAATTTTTTAACTATAGGTACATCGTGATAATCGAAGCGTCACTTCTCCGCATAGTTAGCATTTATAAAGAGGGAAACCTAAACAGGGTGACCCCGTTCTGCCTTAGCACTCGGGGATACTGATGACAATCGCTGCAGTGACTCGAGTACTGAGGCTGGAGTCCTAGTAGCCATCATCGGCCACGACCTGACCCTTCCCGAAGGAGCCAGGGGGAGCGAGGATCCGCTTACTTATTCGGCCTCCGGGGAAGATAAGCAGGAAAAAGATTGACTGTATCGAATCATACATTTCAGAAAGAAATATCCATATTTAATCATTTACACAATTTAACTAGCAATTCAAATAAATCGGTCCATCAAATTTATTTGCCGGGCCAAACTTGTCATTCTACGCCGTGTCGAATGCCTCCCCCTTTGAATATTCCGTCACTGAAAGAAATTAAATACTGCATATTACACTTGACTTACTTTAGTTCAACAAACAAACGTTCGCAGGCGTGGAAATTCACTCCAGTACTGAATGAATTTCTGTAATTAAGGAGATGGGTCAAACGGAGCCTGCCCTTGAGAACCGAAAGCACGACATGTAACGACGTGCTTTTCCAACTGATAGGAAAAGAATGTCAAGTACATATTTGAGTGTTATCACGGTGGAAAACAAATTACGAAATGACACTTCCTTCCTGTCCCCTCTCTGCAGTCCTTACTTCGAAACCTACAACAGAACACTTCACTTCCAATATTTACAAAAGTTAATTGCATATTTTAGGATAGTCCAATCATTTCTTAAAATTGGATAATTTTTATCAATCGTACAAAGAATAAACCTGTTATGGAACTCTGAAGGCAGATGAATCCTATAGATGTTTTGGAGTTTTTCATGAAAATTACAAAGATACGGAAAGTGTAGCTTTAAATTAGTATGAGCCAAGTTCAAATTTTCTACATTTCATATCTTGCGTTAAAAGTCACTGAAAGGGAAAATTTTGAAAATTCTAGCAAGAATTAAGGTTTAGTTTAGTTCGATTAGCGTCCGTTTTGAAACAACACGCGGACTATTTTAAAACGAACCTCGTAATTCTGAATCAAAGCCGCATGACGAGGACGACACTTGAGCCGACAACTTCTCTCCAAACTTCTGCACCTACCAAGAAACAATGGTAGGTTGATGTGATAAACGAAAAACTGAAAATAAAAGTCTTATGATTCACTGATACTACACTACGAAATTTTAACTGTAGTTATCTGCTGTTGGGCGGTTGGATCAATATATTAATTTGAAAATCTAAGACACAGAAGTCTCTGACTATTTTTGGAATTTAAACTTTTTTTGCGGAAAGTTAGCTTAAGGTTAAAAATTGTGACAGAACAAATTTTTAGCCATAAAATTAAAAGAATGAACAATGGGACTATAAAATTCTCAAGCTGGCTTTTAGTTTGCGACTCAGACGATGGAAAATTCTCAAGATCGTTTTTCGTGACCTTAAAGAGAAATCTAGGGAGACTTTCTAGCATAATTCTAACAAAGTTCTTCAAAATGAATGATATTATTAGGAAATCAATTTTCTTTCTCGGTTGGAAAGTATTTATGAGAAAAAACGAGTAGAATAATATAGTATATTTATTCTGTTTCATTCTGTTAAACATCTTTTTATTATACCTATCCGCACATGAAAAAAAGAAACAAGTTATTTAATGCAATAAATACAATGAGACTCAATTTTTAAAATTCAATTCTCTTAAGATTATTTAATTACAAATCACTAGGTTTCCCCCCAGCCTTATGCAAAACATCTTTACCTTATATATTTATGTTCAACAAATGACTACGCAATTGCATTTAATGAATAATACCGTCAGTCACATTAAACTGAACACAGAAAACAAATTAGCTACAATATGGAACAGAAGTCTAAAAACATCATCTAAAATACTTTTTTCACCGATTCTTGCAAAACTTCGCTTTATGCCTCTTACAATATTTTCCCCAGAGCTTCGATAGCTTGGAGCTACAAAAAAATGAGGCAGAAGCTATACTAATGGAACAAAAATGTTGATTTACCTGCCTTTTTGACAATTTATCCCAACTTAGCACTAAAACTAATGCTTAAATTATAATGAAACTTGGGGAAGTTTACAGCAAGATTTCCGTATTTCATTCCATTACGATGATTAGTTTATCTTCGATAGATTGAAAAAATATTCTTATGCATGAATATTAGCAATAAAATGCACAGAATTACGTTTAGAGTTCGTTTTAATAGTTTAACCTCTGATTCCAAAAATATACGAACCGTTATAGCATAATTTCGTAATAATTATTATAAGTTAAAGTTAAGTATGTTAAAAATAATGATGATGCTTTATAGAAGATTATGTTCGTACATACATATTCATTTCGTTACTTATTCATTTTTAAGGAACATATCACAGCTTTATCGATACCCACTTAATAATATTTCGTAGTAAACATTTCAAAATAACAAAACAATCCCTTTTACATTCGTTTTAGATGATTGATACAATGAAATGATAGGTCTGAAATACCACTTCTGTGGTGAAGTAGTTTTAATAATATAAAATCACTGCTAAAAATCATAATTTATGTAGTACGAACCAGAACAGAAAGACTAAGTTTTATTGCTCAGCGGATTACATTTGATAAACTAATAGTCCGTTTGAAATTTACACTGGGGTTATTATGCAAGGTTTTCGCGCTTCGTAACTGGTGAACCCACTGGTGAAGTTTGTATCGAAACTCTCACCGAACTTTTCCAGCTTCCACATCAGACCATAGAAAACAAATGAGTGGTAGTTGCATTAGAATCAGAACAAAAATGTTCCCACGAAAATTAACTATCATATAAAGAAAGAAAGCACACGTAAGTTTATTAAATACGTCACCATTTCAGCTACTAGAGGTAAAACCCAAGAGGAATTAAAGCTAAATTAAAGTCTCGTTTTCAAAATAGCCACTTTTAGGGGCAGATTTCGTTAGTGGAAATTACAGTCAGATAACTTAGGTGGATCTATGCGTCTGGATACCAATCTTCAAAATACAACGACACAACAATTAAGGAATATTTGCGTTCCCATGAATCTAATATTCATCACGTTAATACATTACATGTGATAAACAGATGTATATAAGGTATAATGTTAGTACGCATTATGTTAATACACATAATATTAATACAGGTTAAGACATGTTATATTAATACATGTTAATAACATTCTATACACGTGTATCACATGTACATAATGTTAGTACATCACAGACATTCGGTAGAAACGAGATTCGAACCCATCCTAAAATACTGTCATCAACTACAGTGGCTTCGACTAAATTAAGTTACATTAAATTTCCTACAAAAATAGTCCTAAATTTTTGTAGTATCAATAGTTTAGAAGATAGAAGAGGATTTAAAAGTGAATATTCCTAAATTCCTTATTGTAATGGTAAAATCAATAAAAAGGGCTGAAGCAACAACCCTCAGAAAAACCTCATGCCTATATAGTAATTATACAGGTAGTATTGTATGTGTCGAGATTAGTGGGTCGATGGTAGTCAGGGAGGGGAATAGACAAACCTATGTAATGAACAGTCGTGCTCCCCGCCTCCCCCTCACGTCCTCCAGAAGATGCCTTCTACTTAGTCTTTTGGTTCCATTAATGCATGAGATGAGTGTATTTGGATAGTATAATCTAAATCTACATATCTATGCCGAATATAACTTAAAAGCTCGCAACCAGTTTGTCACAATCCAACAGGAACATTTTCTTGCCAATGAAAGGAATAAGACCAGGCTTGTTCAATTACTAAAACAGAAAATGGCTGCTGAAGGAATTGAAACTAGAGTCGCTACAGGAGAGGCTGATACTTATATTGTGAGATGTGGGTTAGAGAAAGCATTTCTCATCCCATTGTTGCTGTAACAGAGGGAAACACAGACCTAGTCGTGTTACTGATTGCTCTGGAACTACCAGAAAGTAACATTTATTTTATGAAGCCTGGCAAGAGAAAAGTCGAGGCTAAATTATTTTCTACAAGAAAGCTCCAAAAAGAACTTTCTTTTCCCAAACCATCCTCCTTCTCCATGCATTCAGTGGCTGCGACATAACATCAGCGATTTATAGAAAAAGCAAAGCACTATAATTATATTGTTCAAAAATCAACTGAGCCAGAAGAAAAACACTGCTGACATCTTTTATAACACCTCATCAACACCAGATGCTATCTCACAAGCCAGTGAGAAGATGTTTCTAGGCATATACAAAGACCTTGTTAATGGACATAATTTGAATAACCATAGATATGCAGCATTTCCGAAATCATCAACCAAGATCAAAGCTGAACTCTCCACAACCAAAGGAGCGGCATTGCAACTCTCGTTTAGCAATGTGTTTCTGTTTGTAGCACCTGCCATTGTACCTGTACTAATGGATACCTTCTACAAGAAGAGGAGGAGTTCGAATTTGATGAAATAGTAGAAAAATATGATGAAATTCGATGATAAACAAGAGTTAAAAATGGTTATGCATATTTTTATGTTGGTATGTATATATGTTACATATATATAATATGTTATAGATATATTGTAATAGACAGCCGCCATTTTGGAATAAAAACTTTCTTTCTTAAAAATAAAACTAACATTTTGAATCACTTATTGTAATTATACACTTTTCCATACCGCTAAATATTCTAAAGTATTCATCCTACGAAAAATATGCAGGATTATTTTTGTAGGAAATTTAATGTAACTTAATTTTGTAATTAAGAGTTTCTCGCTGAAACCCATAGTTTTCGAGATATTTAAGAAATACTGAGAAATCCACCCTTTGAACCCCCTCACCCCCCACTGGCTGCGACTTTTAGTACATCGTTTAGGGCAGTCTTTCCAACAACTGCACCAAATTTCAAAATTACACCTTTTTTTAAAATTTACACTCGTTGACTGGACTACGAGTAGAAGGAGAATTTTGAAAGGGAACGGATGTGAGGGGAGGATGGGAACACGACTGTTCATGAAATAGATTTGTCAGCTCCCTCCCCCCCGCTCCTACATATACAATACTACCTTTGTATAATTATTATGTAGGCATGAAGTTTTTCTGAGGGTTGAAGATTCAGAACTTTTAATTGATTTTACCATTACAATAAGGAATTTCAGAAATATCCCCTTTTAATATACCCCTGTATCTTCTAAACTATTCATGCTACAAAGAAAAAAATGTAAGACTTTTTTGTAGGAAATTTCATGTAGTTTAATTTTGTAATTGAGTGTTTTTCGCTGGAGCCCATAGTTTTCGAAATATTTAAGAAAAACTGTAAACGCCCCCTTTAAACCCCCTCTATCCCCCGCGCACTCCCCACCGGCGGGGACTTTAACTATATCGGTTAGGACACTACCCCCAACAACTGTGCCAAATTTCAAAACTACACCATTTTTTTTTCTTCTATTCGTCGATTTGCTGCCTTCGTTTAAAGTTTACCAATCAGAAACCTACACAACCCGGTCCTAACTGCAGCATATCAAAGATGGGATAAGGCACCCGCTTTTAACCTCCAAGAATTAAGATAAAACCTTTTTAGTTACATTTAATTATGTTAGAAAAAAAACCCATCAGATTTTTGATTTTGAATAAAAAATCTGATGGGGCTCTTTCCTTTCAGAATAAAATCATTTTTGTTCTTCATGTGGCGAATTTCACAACTAAAACTCGTTCAAGACACATTTACGAAACGCAGAATGGAAATAATTACTCTAAAAATCTTACAAAAAAGTGATGATAGGTTTTATTTATTTATTATCATTTCGTGAAAAACCAGGAACACCCCTATATTTACTGTGTATAAAGTGGATATCATCGTAAAAAAGCTATTTATTTTGCTTATAAATATATTATATTATACTGTTTATGGAAAACATGTTGATTCATGTTAACATATAATTTTACAAATGGATTCTAATACATTTTGTAAAATTCGGCTGCGTCCAGAAAACCTAATAAAAAATCCATGCAATATATAATTTAGTTAAATACAGTTATGCACAGTATTTCAAAAAAAAATAATAATGCTCTATTTATTTCTACTAATAATAAAATAGAATGTGTATATGTGTGTGTATGTTGGCGCTCTACAGGGCAGACCGCTGGATCTAGAGATACGAAATTTGATTGGGGATGTGCGCCTCGGAGCCTTTTTTTAAAAATTTCAATTAGAATTTTAATTAATTAAAAATTAAACGAAATTTTGGTGTTTTTCCTTACTACCTTTCGAAAATACTGCAGCATAAAAAACATTTTTACATCATCTGAAAGTGCAAAGAATTACCTCTTCAATGATATTAATTAAGTTTCTGTACCATTTTTTCTCTAAATTTAATAAATTTTTAAGAATATTTTTTGGCATAATTTACAACTATACTTTTCATTGTTGCAATGAAATTCAAACTGTTTTTTACTGGTTAAACGTGTTTCTCTTCCATCATTGAAAGCTAAGGAATTTACTTTCCTTTTTTATTTCATAAATTTTACTCTGAAATCTGTAAACACAGTCCTTTAAGATAGTTAATATGTTCGGAAATACACCCAGTAGACTGAAAGATGTTTCAATTCTTTTTATCAGTATATTTAAATACAGTTAACATGCTGCTGTACATAAAATATGCCGCGGCATTTTAATATTGAAATCAAATGCATATTTTGCGTAAGGAAGTGAAGTTGGCGCCGACAGGGTGCAATTAGATGTTACATGACACGGACGGCTACTTGACTCCATTAGGGACGTTCATGCAGACAATGAACAGAACAGGTGCAAGGCCAATAAAAGAGTATGGGTTAAATGTCTTTCACAATTTAACATTAAAAATGACTTTGTTAAGGCATCATGAGTATCAAATTATGTATAAGAGATTCAACTGAAATTACATTAGCGGCGAACAAGCTGGTCGCCCAAGGCGGGTAGTAATGAATAAAGAAGTATAGCGCAAGTCAAAATGTCGGATTTCAAAATTCAACTAATTCAGAAAGTAAAAAATAAATTAAATAAAATAAAGACACAACACCATAATTTTAATACTGTTCAGTCCATCATTAATTAATAAAACAATAAAGCAACGTATCACTGATCCTGTTCAGCAGAAATATTTAATAATCTAACAGAAATTCCAAATACAATGAATAACGATGGATATACCAGTCATATTTTTCAATAAAGTTAATTGGAACTTAGTAATACAAATTCAGTAGACTTTTTTAATTTATATAATTAATATAAATTGTACCGCCATTTCTAATATTGAACTTATTCAGTTGAAAATAAGAGACCATGTCTGAACGGATGTCATGGCATGCTGAAGGCTTGATAAAGTTTAAATTTGAAAAAAACTGGCCGAGTTATAGAAAATCACTTTCTAAGATGGTTATATTCAATAAACCTCTGTGCTTTTGTATTAATGAAAATCGTTACACCTCACTGAGCACGAAGTGTTAAACCATTATTTATTACGAAAATGTTCCAAAATCTGGACACCAGGTATTCGATATTCTACTGAAATCGAGAGAAAGAATGTTATAATCTGAGTATTCATGAGATAAAATTTCTCTCCACCTAAAACACAGGTAATAAGGTACAGACGGGCATTTTAAAAATATAACCCAAATTGCTCAAAATGAACTTTCCTTGTCCATTTCGCAGTTAGGAGCATTGTGATAATATGGCTTCAGGGAAGATCGCAGCGAAAATCCGATTTTTGTGCCATCCGATTTCCTGGTGGACACACAAATAATTTTTTCTATCTCCCCATCCGCCGCGAGATCGTGTCCAGCGTGAGAATCAGGCCATGGTCTCGAGCAGAAGGACCCTTCCACTCGGTCCCATCCGGGCAAAAGTGTGCTCGGTGTCATGGCGGGGACCTTGGTCGTCCGTACAAGACCACATATTTCATGCAGCGATGTCAGATAGAAATGGGGACTTGTCCACTCAGACGTGAAGGTCTCTGTCTCTTCGCCGGAGAGAAAACAAAATATTTCCATGCGCTTTTAAAGCACACGGCCTTCGGGTTTATTGCTGCCACGACTTGGGAGACATTCCGCCGGTGGAATCGGAGGGGCTCCAATTGCTCCGACTTTCACACGTTCGTTTGGTGGAAAGTGAGGCAATTTTCGCTCGATTGGGAAATCCCTAAAGAGGGAGCGTATATTATGTGAAAAAAAGTTCGGGAGCGGAAAGGAAAAAAAGTTAAGTGTTTGTTAATATGATTTTAAAGGAGTCGCTAAAAGAGGAGAAAAAAAAAATCGAATTTTATTGGTCCCGTTCATCCAGGGCCGGATTTATACATTTCCAAGCCCTAGGCCAAAGCATTTAATTCTGCGCCACACACACCCCTGGTGCATCCACCGCAACTATAGAGATAGGCCTTGTAAATGTGCCGCCAGTTTATTTAACCTGTATGAATGTGCTTAAAAAACAGTATTGTATATGATATTTTAAAAATAATACCGAAATTTGTAAATATTTTATTCTAATTTCTCTTATACTTGCGCCCTACGATTGTTGCGCCCTAAGCCAGGGCCTAGGTTGACCCTATGGGAAATCTGGCCTTGCTTTCATCTTACGCTTAATATAAATAATCCCCAAAGGAAGTCATATCAGCTGAAAATTAGTTATTTTTTTACTTTTGAATCACAGCACACAACATAAAATTAGAAGCGAGGGGAGAGAGACAAGCCTTTAACCATATTTTTAAATAGATTGCTCGTCGAGTTTAGTCTTATCTCTAAAAATGAAGCACTGATTTTTTCCATAATTTGACATTTTTTTCCCAAAAAAAAACCCTTTTAATTCTATGCCCTAGCATTCCATAAACAGTTTTAAATTTTAAAGAATATTTATTTTAGTTAAACATATAAACACTATTTTTCCTATGTTCCACTTGTTATATCGGGTAGTGAGGTTAAAATAATTCATTTGAAAATGATAAATCATAACATTGTTTGGAAACTTCACTAACTTTGGTCTCAAGCACTGAGAACTATTTTCGACATGCTTCACGCTACTACAGCAATTTAAATTTAAAATTAATCGGAATAAGCAATAAAAACTTCTTTAACCATTTTGGGGTTATATATTCTATTTATACCTCAAAGTAATCTATTATTTGATGAATATTATGGACGGATAAGAAATTTGTTCATTACCAAAATGAAAGACAAGCAACTGAATAAAAGCTTCTCAAAAATATTAAATGAATTTTCAAAATTAAAAGTAAAGGAATGTTACAAAATGGCTTTTGTAGATCAGTCAGGTGTAATCTAAACATATCTTTTAAAGAAAAAAAGAACTATGTCGTTCCAGACAAAATTACGCAATGCTTTGTTGGGATCAACCAGTAAAATTTTTTCTTTCTGATATATCTGTTTGCTGATAACAGATAATGGAGAACCATAATGCCAAATAAACTTTCCCTGACAGGACAAATAAACAATTTTCACATTAATTTTTCCAATTTTTATCTAAATATGTTTGAATATAGAAAGTAAACAGAATTCAGTCTGTAACACATCAATATTCAACTGACATCCAGTTACCGCTAATCTCAATACATAAAGGACAAAAGGTAAAATGACAAATTGCGATTGTTAAGGAATCTGATTGTGAATCACATGAACAGTTTTAATTATTCCTCTGTATATTAAAGAAACGGAATGGAAAGATGATGTGCCGCTTTTCTTTAAAGGTTCGATAAACTATTCTATTATTATTTTATAGATAAGCCTAGAAGAAATTAAAATAATAAAGGAAGTGCCCCACTTTTTTTTTTTTTTGTCTTTACAGTAACACTACTAATGCAAGAAACTCTATCGTCTTATACTTAAATACTTATCACAATACTGTGTATATGCATCACAGTAAATAGAAATTTACGTTAATTCCATTTATAATATTAAATTGTTCTCGAGTGTATTTTCACTATTAAAGGAATTAATTCGTAAAACGATTTTTAAAAACTCATAAATCTTTTTTTAAATGAATAAACAATTAAGCAAAACTTTTCAGTGAGTGACCATAGAAATTCCCCACATTTCATTCTCCTAAACTTATCAAAAAGATCTATGGTATTAAGGAATGTGATAATATGTTTTATATTCGATGAAATTGTCAGAAAAATTCAGTTTATATGACACTATCCCATATGTCGATTCTAAAAAATTAGATAGTTTTAGACGACTTCGAGATTTTCGAATGAATAAAAACATTAAGAAATAGTGAATTTAGGGTTTGAATTAAATGTGTGTTTTTTATTCAGATGTATTTTAGGTGTTGCGAGCATCTTCTGGAACTCAAAGACAAAACATCAAAAGAAATTCAATTCAATATTTTTATGGAATTCTGACAAGTATGGCAAATTATATTCAAACACTGATTTCATATTTAATGCTGTGTTTAATATACATAGTGAGCACAAAGTATTGCCCTAATTTTAAAAATTTATCGTACAAAAACTATTATAATTATACATATGTTTATTTGGATACATTGTAAGTGTTGGTATAAAGTTTTTAATAACACCACGTACTTCAGTAGATTCCAACGGAGAGAAAAGAATGTCAAAGAGGTATTCTAGTTCTCGCCAAGTGTTATTTAACATGTCTGTAAATACACTATCCTAGCCTTCACAGAGATTCTATCCTGGATATAGTCCCAAAAGAAAAATTAAAGAGGAGTAAGAAGGAATCAAGCGATTTCGTTTATTCCTCCACTAATAATTAATTTGCAACACAATAAAGTCTACAAGTACTATCATAACTTTTTATTGCACAGAAAATTTAAATGTTTAATTTTACTTTTAATCCAGTGATACTAAAATTACATAACTCAACGGTTATTTTGAAATAAATTTTTATAATCAGAACAAGACTTTGTGCTCACTCTGTATTTTGAACTAACTATATGGAATATTTGCAAATGATTTTAGAACAAAAAATAAAACTTTCTAATAGAGAGATAGAAATTCTGTGAAATAATTTAGATGCACGAAACAAATTATGTGGAACATTTCTTTTCATAAAAAGTAAGCTGCATATTCTCAGTGAATTGCTGACAAGTATCGCAAATTATATTCAAACACACTGTGTAATATATTGTGAACTAAATTCCAGAAGGGAAATCCGCAATTTGTAAAATTCATTTTTCTACTTTGCAACTTGAAGGAGGTGACCTTTTAACAGATAATCGAAAATAACTATCAAGAATTTCGATGGGTGTGTTAGTTTCATCTTCAATCAGAACAGGATGAAGAAAAGAAGACAAGACGAAGCTGTATTGAGAAATCTATTGTCTTCATCAGCGTCATTCACGCGCTGAAGTAAAATGTAAATGTCACTAGAAGAATAAAGTTTGGTGAGAAAGTGTACAGATATTTGAAAATAAAGAACTGTAATTAAGGTTACACTTATTTCATTTCTTTATACATGCCTTTATTTATTTCGTCTACTTCTGATACAAATTAGGTAGCGTTTTATTCGATATTTGTAGCCAATGACTAGTCATTTAGTTTGAATTTTGAAATCCAATAATACCAAAACTTAAGAAGAATAAGTATCTTGTGATAGGAAAAGTTTATAACTACATATATTTAAGTTATATGAAGGATTTTTCGTTACTACACAATTTTCGGCTGATAGTTTTATTCACATATAACTTTTTTTTTTCTTAGTTTATACATGGAATCCTTTTCATTCAATTTTTTGAAGTAAGTGTAAATTTTTATTGAATGAATTGTCTTCTATAAATGTATTTTAATTTAATAATAATAAAAAAATTATACAAATTGATGAGATTTGAAATTTATACATCTTGATATATTAAAATACATGGTAAAAAACTCAATCTTGTTTGCTTCGAAATTTAGTTTATACAAGATGTTTTTTTATTATTTATAAAACGTTATTCAGAGGTTATATTAAAACTCGACAAATTAAATTGATATTTATTGGCATATAAAACATCAATTGATATTGAGTCCCTTATTCAAGGACATAGCTTTGCAATGATATGTAAATATTCGCAATTGTCTTATAATTCGATTTTTAGTAAACAGCCTTGAGAATTCAAATGAAGCATAATCTGAAAAATGAATTAATACCCTTAACTGGAAAAGAAAATATTTCCTTTTAAATCGATTAATATTGGATAATATGAAATATTTTATTATACATTAAAATTATTCTCAACAGTTTTGATTTTTTCCTTGCTTTTCCCAACTTTCCAAACAGAGGAAACCTATCATTATATTCCGAAGCGCGAAGCATGGCCAATTACATGCCCATATCGTTCTTACAAATCGAAAGGTTTTCTGATCTATAAAATAATTATTGCTATTGGATTCAGTTTTTATAACTTTACATTTATTTCTTGCTTTTCACAAAACGTTTTAAAAAGAAAATAATAGCAGAAAAGATGTAGACATCGAACTATGAGTTATAAATAATAACCATGAAATTATGTATGAGAATTCAATCACAAAATTAGCTATGTAACTGAAGACAGCAAGAAAAAAAGTGATTGAACGAAACAACTCTAATTTTCAATGATGTTTATAAATTCTTGCAGCAAGAACAGAGCTGCCGAATAAGAGAATTTTTATAAGACATTTTAAGTATTATATTTAAATAAGAAAAGCCTTAAGATTCTCACAGATCGCAGAGTTTATCTCTTCCACTTAATTAGCATAACTTTAACATCCTTAACACACAGAATAGTCAACTGGTGTGCCACAACTGTGATGACAGCGTTTCTTTTAACAGTAATAAAAATAATTTTAATTCTTTTTATTATACTCCTATTATAACTGCAATTCTTTTTATTATGTATGCAAGTTTCATCATGCAAAAAAGATATTAAAAAGTGGAATATATCTTATCTTCGGCGTCTAAGTGTTTCGCCATGTATTTTGAGTATCTTATCACTCATTAATATCTCAGTCATATAAGCGTTCTAAATTGATATTAATTCTTGAGTCCTTTTTCTTCATGCAAAAGTATGCACCTGTGTTTTCGCAAATGAACTTATTTTTTGATTCATTTAATTTTTGACCAAGATATCTATCATAGTGTATGATCCTAATAATCCTCTCTTAAAAGACAGTCTTTCTAACTTTTGTTATCTAAGTTTATATATGCACCTGCTTTGTATGCAGAGGTAAAATGAACTGATTATGTGTTTGATGTAAATTTATTGTCACAAGTCAAAAACTCTTTTATTTCATCTGAATTTAAAGAAGAAAGCTCAAAATTAAAACACATTCATTAATGAGTATATAAAACGCACCGATATACCTTTTTAAAGCAAAGTTTATGGCAAGTTTAAAGCATATGTTTAATTAGTCTGGATTAATTCTAAAAACCACAAAGTATTTTTGAATTTTTGGTTTCTAAACAGATTGAATGAAAATACACAATCTTCCTTTTTTCCATAAACTTTACACATAACTACTATCTTTTAAAATTGCACCAGCGGCCGAAAATACACAATAATCACAATATTACGAGTACCGAAACGAAAATAAGTAGTTTTGTTTATTGATTCACTATACTGAGATCTTAGCCAAAAGGCAGAAAGGCGATAATGTAACGAACACAAAATGACCATTTTTATTATATCCTTTCATTATAACTACAATAACTACGAAAAATTTCTACTATTTCTTTTTCGGAGAAACTGGCATCGCTTTCTCATAATGTAATAAACTAAATATTAAATGTGTTTTATTACTAGCATATTATGTAACAATTAAGAGATTATTTGACAGTTAAAAAAGCGAAAATCACGATTAAAGCGAAATAATAGACTCATAATTAAAGAACTGACAGAAAAAATCACTCATACAACTACGTTTTTGACCAAATTTCGATAAAAAAAAGGCAAACAAATTTGCAATAAATGCATATTATTTTAATAACCTGTTCATTACCTTACCTAATAAACGCATCCTAGATGTGAAAATTAATAAGGGATTTATTTAATGCAACAATTTGTACCAAAAGCTGTTGCTTCAAAAACAACGCGGTGAAAATTATAAACATTCATTTTTTTATTCAACAAACAGTAAAAGACGTTCTAAAACTTCTCATTATAGTATAAAGTATAAGGTGACGTATCTTTTTATAAATTACAACGGGCAGTCTCGGTTTTGTGATCGGAAGATAATAGGATAAAGTTCCGAACGCTTGGACTACGAAACGCAGGCGTCGATATCTTCTTATTTATATGGTAGTGTGTGGTATACCAACCCATAAGTCATCTGACCGCAGTTACAATTTACACCATTATAATATTTTAAAATGGCGTTTTACCCAAATTTTAAAAAAAATCAGTTTTAACACATGTATTCTAGTGCCCAAAAAAGAACATGATGTTATGAGGCAACATACAATCAGCTAATTTTTACAGATATTAGATTTTTGAAGCAGCTATTTTTCCTGTTTGGAATTAACTTAAGTGTTTACATTTCCAAACGATCACATCAATATCAATACTTAAAAAACTAAAGTAAAATAATTGTTTTTTCAGAAAAAAGCACTAAGAAAAGAGGTAGAGCAAATAAGATGAATATTATTGTAAAGAAAATTAACAATTAGAATGAAGAGTTTAAAATCCTTAATTTCTAAACACGGGAAAAATTACTCATTTCTCAGAAATATCAAAATTTTCTGCGTTAAGATATTCAAATTGCAATCTTTTTTATTTTCTGAAATACGAGTAAATACGAGCAAAACAATTCTTTAGATTTTGGGATAAATGCTTCAGAAGTTACAGCGGATTTCAATACCTAGCTGTTGGTCTTGTTTCTTTTTATAGAATTTAAATTTCATATTTTAATTTGCCACCATCTGCGCAGAAGGAAACCCCATAGATCTTGTGAATTTGGTTTCCAACGGCTAATGGAAAATCCGGTCCAGGGAGCACAATCTCTCTGTGTGTGGTATTGATAAAACAGATATGTTTGACTGTCTACTGACTTTTGTTTCTATTTTTCTTAGAGTTGCTTATTTTTGTCAGCGAATGAAAATAGGAAAAAATCTGTAAAACATACAATGGAGTAAATAGTTTAGTTTTCAATAAATAGTCCGTATTTTGTCACTTTATTGTTACTAATTGCGATCTGATACTTTTTGCAAGAATGGAGGAATATTTCCTACAAATTTCTATTCATTTCATACAAGCAACAATTACAGCTAAAAAAAAGACTTCCACATTCAGTGATGAAATATTTCCGCATATCCAACTAAAATAACTTCTTGTGACTTCTGCAATCATTTTAGAGATAGCTATTTGCTTTAGACGTACTTCCATAGATACGTTAAGATTTATTCCGTCATTATACTTGAAAAGTAACAAATGACTTATGTGGAAGACGGAAGAAAATGTATAAATCAGTGACTAACCCGTCTAATCAGGGTCTTATTCAGTTTGCTAGATTAACGTTTTGTTTTGAAGAAGGACTGTTTGCGGATGAACCTCGTAATTTTGAATCGGGGTCAGAAGGCGAAGACCACACCTAAGATAGCAGCTTCTCACCAAATTTCCACACCACACCAGCAGGAATTTAAAAGATTTACCTGAACCAGGTCCACGAGTAGGGCTGATCTGTGGTGAAATCGGATGTTGAATCGCGAACTTCTACCAACAGACTGACCCAGGACGTCCAGCCTCATTACCAATGACACTAATGGTAGTACGAGCCCACACGTAACGGAAATTAAAATTATTCAAAGGAATTATGACATTAAATTATCATTATTCACTAAAACAAAGTGACATGTTCTATCCAGAATTAATTCTGGGAAATAAACAAAATTTTGATTATTACATCCTGTTAAACTCTTTATATAGGAATTTGTTAATTGTAAGTAAAACCGACAATCCGTAGTATTTATTCAAAACCGGGAAGGGTTTTGAAGCTGGGACACAAATCAAAACCGTCACTATCCCAGATCACGCGAGAGATCCGGTCATTATAAAAAAACTAACAAAATCAAAAATGTACACCACATACTTCAGAAGCTAATTTCTAGTTATAATACCCGTCAAACCCCCTTTTATATAAATATGTTATTTATAAGTAAAACCAGGGCCGTGACCCGTCAAAATAGCCAAAGCCATAAGCGTCCCGACAAAATAATGTTTTTTAATGTCATTTAGAATTTGAATTTGGGTTATTTTGTGAGGACTATTTTGTATTGGGCCATTTTGTCGGGGCTGTTTAGGCACGGGCTATTTTGTCGGGGTATTTCGGCACAGGCTATTTTGTCTTGGGCTAGTTTGTCGGGGCTCTTATGGCTTGGGCTATTTTGATGGGGTACCAACTATATATAGGACAATCAAGAACATTTATTCAAAACCTGAAGCATTTTTCAGGCTGGGACACAAATCAGAACATTGACTGCGCTAGACTATGCGGCAGGTCTAATCACTTTTCGAAAACTAACAAAAGCAAAAACTTCTTCGCAGTTGGGAACAATCCAAAACAAATGTTCTGTATTTGAAGGAATCTAAAATTATATACACGACTGTAAACTAACGATTATGAGCTTCTAAATAAAATTGTTTTAAATTATTAAAATAGTTTCTACGAAATTTGTAACACATTTACCGAACCAAAATGAAACGAAGCAATTTCGAGACATATCTAAACAATATAACATTTGAACTATTCAGACTAACGAACAATAGTTATTAATTGCAGCTCTAAAGTTACATTTCACAGAACCTTTCATCTCGCCGCCAGGTCAAATTTCCCACAGCTCCTCCCTAAATCATTACACTTTGTTAGTAAAGTTAGATTTTGAATTTAATCACAATAAACGAAAAATGTAATCGTCGAAACACATGGGATACACATTCGTGAAAATACCAAGATAAAAAAAGGGGGGAAGTGGCACATATGGAGTGACGAAACAGCTGTTTTAATAGTGTTTTGACATCCTGTAAAAGCAGGACTCTATTTTTTTTTCTTTCTTTAAATCACACGACAGGTCCAACAGGAAAGTGCGCTCCAGTTGACAAAACTGCAACCTATTCACGTTCACTACAGCTGGACAGACGCGAGAATCCTGCGACATAAAAAAAAAACAAAAAAATGTTCCAACAAAACTATCGAGGTTGAACCCTCCCTCGCGGCATCTTTCTTTTGTGTGTTTTCCCGCTCTGGAGTAACAATGCATTGGGGAAATTTGTTCTAATAGTGGGCGGGGTGGGAATCATCCTGTAGGTCTTCTTTTTCCTTCTCTCTCAACGCGAAATGTTGGAATAAGTGTGGCGAAATAACAGATATATGTTTAAAAAAATGCGTTATATTTATATATAGATATATGCAATATATCAGAGCATCATCCGAAATTCAAGTCTGTTTTGTTAAAAATGTAAATAATGATCATCAGTTGCTTAAAGAAAATGTCTGAGGTGCGGAGGGGAGGTTGCAAAAATGATCTTATAGAAACTGTAAATATATTAGATTTATTATTAGATTATATTATTAGGTTTATATTATTAAGTGGATTACGCGTACGATATATGCAACTTTTCTCCAACGGGGTTTGCTTCTTGGCGATTTGCGAGACTTGTCGCTTTTCCCGGGGCATGACAACTGCGAATTGATTGTTGATCCTACTAACAGTTATTGCAACTTTGTGTAAATTTCATGTAGAATAATGATGCTTCGAGGAAATTAATTCGAACAGGAATGAGAATATTATGAATATATTATAATATTATATATATATTATTAGTGCGGTGAACAACAGGTATGAAAGATATCCTTGTAAAGATGTATGCACGCATCATTACATAGTTCGAAATTCATTTCTGTACTATTAGCAATCACGGATAATTGCTTGAAGAAAACTACAGATTTTTTTGATTAGATCCACTGATTTTCACCCATTAGGACGGGCAACCTTCAAGTGCCACAAACTAACAAGGGTGACTGCATGACTGCATGGAAAAAAAAAATCATACTTTAAATCAAAATGTGCATTCGGAAAAATAAAATATCACACTTAAAAAAAAACAAATCTACCTATGTATATATGTAGTTGGACATTGACTATTTAAAATTCTGAAATAACTGCAAGGACATAACCTATGATAAAAGTCAAAGAAAAAGGTGCAAGGAAAAAAAAAATTGACATGGATACTTAGGTCCCATATTAGGTTATAAAAGGTTGAAAGTCACAGACTCACATAAATGACATGTGGAGTGATGAAACTATGATTCATGAAAAACACCAAAAGCTTTTTTGCAAATTTTTACAATATATTTTAATCAAGCAAATTTTGACTCATACAATTTTATACAGAAGTTGTTAAAAGAAATAAAACGAATTCTTGATCAGCATTCGACAACAACGAATTCTTGAGTATATTTTACGCCAATAGATCAGACTCTGATCTTTTCTCGTTACTTGACTACTATTCAAATTTATGAATTCAGTCTTTAAATAGTCCTCGAATACCTTCATATGGACATTAATCAGGTAAATCAAATCAACTCCAAGAAAACATTCTTTTTTATCTCTTAGCACTTTTTATACGCTTTTATTTAACTTGATTTGTTTCATGTCTGTCAAGACTGAATTTTTCATACACTTTCTGATGAGCTAGCGTTTTTAAATTTTATACACTTATCTGTTTTCGATGACAATACACTATTTTAATTAATATTTTCAGAGCTTAATTATCAGTTAATCGGTCCATCTAATTAAATTTAAATTCCATACTAGTGGTGCTACCCCGTAGTGAATTTGAGAAAAACCTGACTTCCAGATTCCGTAATATTTATAATAACGAATTCCAATTAGAAGACTAAGAAGTAAAAAATGATTAAATTATGAATATCTACCTTGATACACTAATAAAAGTGTGTTTTTAGAAACTGTTTTCATAAAATTTACTAACAAATATTTTTCCTTAACAAGGGGTCGTTCCAGTTGCATTCTTATAAATTCTTGACTGAAATTCAGTGACTTTTATGCTTTTTTTTTGAATGAATGAATGAAAAAGTTCATGAGCATTGTTACAGTACTCAGTAGTTAATGAAAGTGATTAGGTGCTCTCATTTCTCCAGGACCACACATTCGCATGTAGCTATGATCGGATCTTTATTGGAATGACCTGAAAATCTGTCCGGACTAGTAGCACGTGCTAAAAGAAAAAGAAACATCGTTCAGCTAGTGATTTTACTCGCTGTCGATTTAGATGAACCGTGAAAAATCTGTTCAACCATGTAAAAGGTTTCAAGCTCGGGGTCTTGCAGCAGGATGCGTTTAGTGGTGATGGTCGGTTTTAGTTTGAGGTCTTGTTTACTTTTGCTTTAAAATTTAATGTAAGTAAACATTACAGGAAAATAAACGATGCAAGTTTCCTGCAAGAGGAACCAGAAATGTTCGAGCTTGAGAAGTGTATTTTTTTATTTTCCATTTTTTTTATCGTTTATAATTTGACTAGAGGCATTTTAAAATATTACAAGAAAACTGTCAGAACTTCATGTTTGAAACCGAATTTTGTTGTTTATATTTCTTTGATTACCAAGGTAAATTATATAAACTATCAAGTTGCACTATGTTTATTCTATAAACTATTATATGTTTATGCTATATAAACATAAACATAGCGTAGCAATTAGTTAGTTGCATTGTAGCTTTTATGAATGTTACTTGTCGTTGAATTACTCTATTACAAATAAATAAATATTAGTTAAAAATATACAATCCAAACATTTCGCTACTTAATTTTAATAAGTTATTCTTTACAAATGCATTTAGCAGTTTCAACAGTTAAGAAAATTTTTATTTCATAAAATATTCTAAAATTTAATCTCATGTTTTAACTGTTTTGTAAAGTACCTAAAGAATAATTTTTCAAACATGTACGCAAAATATACAGAATAAGAATAATACGAATTAAGAAATACTGAATAAGATTAGGAACGGTATGTATTGTTTGGATTTTACCTAAGGCCTACTGCTTTTTACCTTATCAATTAATATTACTAAATAGTACAAAATTATAAGTTTTCATTTTTTTTTATATATGCCTAGATTACCAAGAGTGCAAGTTAAGTACAATAAAGATTCACCAAGCAAAGTTTATTTACATTTTTTTCGTAATAAAACATACGTTAAGGTTGTTTTTAGACGTTTTTTTTATTTGTAAGGAATTCTTTTAAATATTAACCGTTTGAGTGCGGCGAGCATTTGCGGCACATAAAAAACGAAGCGCGATAGTGCCTCGCCGCACTCAAACGGTTAAGATATTAATATCAGAAATATTGGTTCAGTTTAATTATTATCGGTTATAAACAGAACTGTTATAACTTATATAATTTACATTGGTTTGATACATATATCAAAATCAGCATCTTTATCCAAGTTATACCTGCTAACCACAATTATATCCATTATTAAAGAAAATATTTTGAAACTGTTAACTTTTCCCGAATACTGAAATGTCTAGCCCATTAGTTTTAGAAATTTCTTTGTTCGGTTTTCACGGTTGCTTCAAATACGTAAAAAACAAAGCTACAGAATATATAAAAAAAATTATTCATCTTAGATTCCCTTCTACACACCATTTTGATTTTTCATATCTTTCAAGTTCTAACTACTTTTAAGTATTGTAGAATATAACTTACAATAGGCAGACATTTTTTATAACAGATAATGCATATTTAATAACCAATTTACAAATGCGGTAAAAGACAAAAAAAGGGTAGGACAGAGAGGGAGAAAGAAAACCGCACTACCAATTTTACATTGTGGTTAGACCTTTCTTGAAACCTTGCAAGAAAATTCTATTAGAAAGAAGTCTCCTAATTTTTCCAGCAATAATTTTCCTGACGCCGCTTTATTCTGGCTGCTAGAAACATTTTTCAATCAAATCCCACATCCAAAATTATTTTCAGTTACAAAAGAAACAACATTCTTGTTAATTTGCTCATAAATACTTACTGAATGTTGTGTACGCGAAACTTAATTTTTTAAGTTTATTATTCGTAAAACGAGTTTTAGCAATAAAGAAACTTTTTATGTGATAATATCTGTACAGTAAAACTTCGATTAACCGTCACTCATTTAAACGTCAGTTTCTGTTAACTGTCATCGTCTAAAAAAATCTAATCCTCATTACTGATGCATTATTACCCTTATATTGAAGTTCATATTGATCGTGTTGTTAAATTAAATACTATATATATGTATTATTCACTTTTATTAAAGGATTTTATTTTCATTTTTGTCCCAAAACAAGATTTCACTTACATTACTATGAATATGTATTAAGAGATTTCTGTTATTCGTCTATTCGGTTTGCCATAACAGCCTTAGTCCGGACGATGACGGTTAATCGAAGTTTCACTCTACTTCAATAATACATGCTTCTAATACTACACTGGAAAATATAGCGATTTTCCGGATATTTCTCCACAATTTTTTAAAACATTTTCATTTCGAAAAATACAAGATGCAGACCGTATGAGACCATATAGAACCGTATGAGCGTCGTTGTTAATCTGCCTATAAAATATTTATAATTTATCACGTTGCAATTATTCTAATAAAGTTATAAAACAGCAAGCACGAATTTCAATAAGAATTCGATAATTATATAAGGAGCAATCTGAACTATGTCAAATTCGAACTTAACCGGATAATCGATGTTCCTCTCAGATAAGAGATTTGGAATTGCGTTTGTGTACCTTTCTCCTTCTGAATCCTTCCGAATTTGGGGGAATTTAGTGAGCTCATGCGATTCCTAATGAAAAAGCACTACAGTAAACCCCGGTTAACCGAGCTTGGATTAACCGAAATCCGGTTATCCGAAATGCCTCTGAAATCGCAAATCCAAAAAAACACGCACTGTACTGCACGGAAATAATTGCGAAGGAGAGACTTTTTTGCAACGAATATCCCCATCTTTTTTCTTTTAAGCCTACCCAAAGATGTCAGTGATTAATTTTAGAATGTTAAAATTAAAATGAACGGATGTTGACAATATTAATTACGATATTTTTTTACCTGCGCCTGTCAGGCGCATTGCGTCCGAACTCACCAATGCGAATATTGCGCCCGACGAAGGGTTAATTTAATAAAGATTATAAGTGTAGCCTGTAAAGAGAGTTTTGAATTCGTTTCAAGTTCAAAACATTTCAGTATTACGTACTGTAATTAGATACGATATAGTAATAGATGTTCATGGATTAACCAAAAAAATTGATATCCGAAACGGCTTCCCCCTCTTTTGTTCGGTTAACCGGGGTTGTACTGTATTTTAAAGCAAATCTGCCAAATCATGATCATTTGATTTCTGATCTATAAAGTCTGATTTTATCGAAACGCAATTAATTTTTTTATGGCAAAAAAAAAAAAAATCTTTTTTTTTAAATAAATATCAAAATAAAGCAACATGCATTTCTCTGTCTATTCATTCCTTCAAAAAATGTATATATAATTAAAATAAATTATTAATGGTAGTTTTAATTCTATCAATACCATTCTCAGTATTCCCAGCTCTTCTTATCAGCATTTTGGAGATTATCGCTAAGCAACAAAGACTTATCTTCTTTTTTAGTGCTTAAAAGTAACATGGAGTGTATATTTGTTCATATTTATTAAATCTTGAACACGTATAATCCATTTTTTTTAGATGAAACGACAGAAATATAAATTTATTTTTAGCCTATCCAAACATCCCATTACTTTTTTTCTTCTATTTAAGTTTATATGAATTAAGAACACAATTATTGTGATATATGAAAATTAGAAGATTGAGAACTGTTGCTTTAAGGATTTATATTTCAACAGAAATGAAAATATAGAATCTTAGACATGCAGATTCATATTTACAATCTTTAAACAGTAAAAATATTTAGAACTATTTCATAGATATATTATTGAAGGTAAATTTTAGATGCATTGTAATGTAATTATTGCCACTTTTATTTTATGAATAAAATGTTTCGGAAATTATATGTCTTTCAACTAATTTAAAGTTCGGCATAATTGGACATAAATAGCAGGAAAGTTCGCATGGTTAGTTAGATTAATAAATTAATTTTGATTTTTCACTTTCTGTAATATAATAATATAAATAAACCATTTCCTCAAAATTCAGTTTAAAGGCTTTCTTTTTTTTCCAGACTAGTCAAAACAGACGGTATTGTTCTTGTAATTTCATAGAAAACATAACTAGAATAATTTTTACTGCCCGTAACGTAAATAAACAAATAAGAATATTTTATCTTAAATGAAAAGGAAATGCTAAAATGACAAACACAGTATTATTGTTTTGTCTTTAAGTATTTCCACCTCGTTTTTCATGCATTTTAAGAATCATAATTTACACAAAAACGTCACCCATATATCCAATCCAGTTAACTTAACTTCCCGTTACAGTTTTTATAGGCAATAGAAGTACCTGCTTCCCACAAAATATCTATTCATTAAAAGATAGTTCCTACAATTAAACCTCCAAATATTTACAAAGTAATTAATATTACAACTAATTAATCTGACTTCGTCACTGCATGCGGTCAAAAATCAAATTACATGTATGAAACCGGATGTCCTTTGAATCTGGCATTAGTATCGAAATAAATAAAAATAAATCTGCACAAATCAGCGTTTTATAAGTTTCAAAGTCAGGTCGTCAGTCACTTTCGTTTTTCGTTAAATAAAAATAAATCTGTATAAATCAGCGTTTTATAAGTTTCAAAGTCAGGTCGTGTCACTTTCGTTTTTCGTTCGAAGTAAAATAGAAAGAAATAATTCTTTCGTTTTTCATTTTTAGAAGGAAACGAACATAACACCTCAACGGAATTACAGATCATATCTCCTACTAGAGGCACTTATTTTTTTTAGACATCCCAATTTTATCTTTGAAGACCGTTTAATTTTACTACACAACTCGAAGAAATAATCTATCGCTTTTACTGGATTTTATTATTTCAGTATCTTATCACTTTTATCTTAGTACCAAATTTGCAGCTTTAAACTGAACTACATGAATTTTTTCTTCTTTCTTGATCACATGCTTTTTTTACACGTCGCGTCGGGGCAAAATAAATATGCTGAAAAAATCAAAGCTCCGCTATTCGCCGTTTCATTAAAAAAAAAAAAAAAAAATCCTGGTTCCATTTTGTTCAAGATCTACATCTCAATGGAATTATATATATTTTCTTTTAGAGACAGTTTTTTTTTGAGGCACCTCAATTTTATCTTTTTAAACACTTTAATTTTATTACGTAATTCGAATGCAATATTCCATTTTTTTCAGTGTTTAATTTCTATTTCTCATATAGTTTCATATAGGAATTTTTAAAGAACTCCGAGACAAAAACTAGGATATAAGATTTTTCACGACATTACCTTTTTGTGGTAACAATCCTTATTATGGACTATATCACTATATTAAACTGAAATGAGACTTCTAAAATTAAGGCTTAAATTTGTACGATAGAAAAATACCTTCCAGCGAAATTTCACTTTTCAGTTAGGCGGCAACAGATGACCTCAGAAAATGTCTTATTTAAAGGAATGGAAATGTAAAGAAAAAAATAAGTAAAAGTTTTTAGTTTAATTTAGTTGTTCATATATACATCGTTCTATTTTCCGGATAAGCATGAGAAAGTTAAAAGATAAGGACACTTTCTAGCATTTTTCATGATTAAAAAAATGCAGTTTATCACACAATAAGGAAATGCATCATATTCATTAGTATGCAAATTCAAACATTTCTTACCGAGCAGTTTGCTGAGATCGGCGTTATGCATGTCTGGATTTTCATCCGCCAACCTCTTCCTTTCGCTCTTCGCCCAAACCATAAAGGCATTCATCGGTCGACGGATCCTCTGCTCCATTGCGGCGGCAGCGGCCGACGATTTCCCACCGCCAGAACCCCTGCCGCCACTCCTCGGAGTCGGCGTCGGCAAGGGAGAGGCCGGTTCTTCGTCGCCTTCCATGGGGGGCGGCGGACTCTCATCGCTCATACTTGTCATGTCCGTTGCCCAGGGGGCTTGTGCAACACTACCTTCTTCCGGATACGCCTGGTATTTGTAAGGATAGTTGGGGTACACCATACCCCAGCCGCCGTCTGAAGCGCGGTAGTCCACACCACTGTTGTACATCACTGGTTTTGCTCCAGTGGGTACAGTACCATCATGCTGGACTGGCAGACCAGCTTATCAGTAGCGAATAAGTTTATCACAATGGTTATATCACTGCTAACTATTTGGACTCGACAAGAATCCTCGAGAAAAAAAAAGAGAATTATTTGTAATTCTGAATTATATAAATTTCAGGCATATATTTATTATTGTCCACAGGTTGTACTTTGGTTATCCATCACAGAAGTACGTGTTTTAAATAATCCATAAACAACTCTGGAAAATTCTTGTGTTCAATCGAATTCTATTTCAATTTTCCTGAGATAGAAATATAAACACGAAAGGCACTTAGAACTTCATTTGTTGTCGGAAAAATGAGATGTATATTTTGAGAACTAACGTTTTGTCCTTCGTTTGACGCAAGAACGAAAATTCCGAGCGGCATCTGATGTTTTGAGAGCTATCACATGGGATGATGCGAGATGTTAACTTCCGTCGCGCAGCTTCGAACACGCACTATCACGGATTAAAATGGATGGATACGTGCTTCAGTAACTTCACGGAAGGGTTGCTTCTCTCGTTAAATCGTCCAGGCGCGCCAACCTCCCAGCCAAACAATCCAACCTCGCCAACGACGTCAGAAGAAATAGACACATCTCTTCTTTTCTCCCTCTTCTTAAGAAAGGAAAAAAATAAGTATAAAAAATAATTGGTTTTTACTTAGAGTACGACAGGTGACCGAAGCACGGAAGATTAGACAAAAATACAGAGATTTTACTTCAATATTGAAAAATGCTTTTCGCACATTTATCTGTTTAATTTCTAAGACTTCTGTTTTTTTTAAAACAAATTATTTGATAATGAAAGGAAGTCATCGATTTAATTTTTTTTTAATGTTTGTCTCTTTTTAAAACAGAAAAGACCAAAAACCACATTCTGATTGAAATTAAAACATTCAGAATAATCTGGCTGGTTATAAAAAATGATAACTTGTCGAAAAAGAAAAGCATTTTCTATTACTGAGATGTGCAAAGAGTTTAAATTCGGGAGAAAAATTAAATATTTTCTCATTGACAGCGGAATAAATGAAATTTAAGAAATCATGAATGTTCTCTCCTCGACTTTCTTGTATATTTCTACTAGCTGATGCCCGCGACTTCGTCCACATAGACATTATTGGTATCTTGTTGCTCGGGGTAAAATATTTGTATGTCTTTATAATTTTAATGTAAAAATTACTTTTATATGAAATATAATAAAAAAAATCCTTTGGCCATCAAAAATGTTTAATTAAAATGAAAACATCAAGTGAATCAAAAGATTATTTTCTCCATAAATTACTAATAATTTTTAACGAATGACATGAAATTTAATTAAAAATTGTGGTGTTTAAGTTTTATGTATATAGATATGCATGCTCAAAAGAAAGCTGCAGACGATAACAATGAAAACATAGTTGGAAGTTGTATTTGAAAATATTTTCAAAAATTAATTAAAATTAAATGGAATATCATTTGGAAATGAAATTGGTATCATTGAAAGACTAGTTGTTTGGACTTTAAGATGATATTAAAATGGTTTTTGTGCAATAATATTCTCCGAAGCTATTACGGAAAAACGTTAAAATTTATGGTTTTCAATTAATTAAAATTTCGAAAAGTCCTTTCTTAATGTACACCTACTACCCAAGAAGCAAGCACCTGCCAAATTTCAAGTTTCTAGTCTCAGTAGTTTGGGAAATTCGGCGATGAGTCAGTGAGTGAGTTTTTATATAATATCTTAGAGCTGCTTGTAATGTGCGGTCAAAACTGTTTGGATATATCTATTCTTCAACCAGACTTTCTCAGTTTATATCAATCTTGGCAGGTTATTTAAAATCTCTACAATAACCTGCCACGCAAACAAATGGATTAAATATTATCTCTAAAAAGAGTAGCAACGGGCGCGTAATGAAATAGCTAAAAATGTTTGTGAGATTTTCTTTAGATGTGAGTGGCTGCAAGTAGGTATTTAAAAGAAATAAATGAAACTGTACTTAACATGCTTTTATCATGTCAGTGACAAGATGCATGTTAAAAACACCTTTGTAAATATAACGCTTTCTTGTACATCTTAAAAGTGCAGAGAAGAAAATGGAGCTACCGAATTTTATTTATTTTATTTTCGTGTTATTATGTTCACATATTTATAAACAAACAGACCATGTTCCCGTAGACGAATTTGGCCCAATTTTTGATAAAGATCAATACATTTTGTGCAAAGATCAAATACAAAATTTCATCCTACTAAGCTTGTTCCGTTTTCGAGTTACCGTCTTCACATGCACAGTTTCGGACACAAACATTATTCCAGAGATGATATTTTTCGGACTCAGAGATGTCCTAAGACGTAGAGAATTATCAAAATCTACTATAAGTAGAATTTTTTGACGATTGCAATACTTTCTCTTCGTATACCAGAAACAGTGGTATAGTCGCAAAATAAGCAGTGCGGGAACACTCTAACCTGAGCTACGAATATCGCGCTGTTTTAGGGACGTTTTCACAATTTATTTCTTATTTGTTTTTCGTGGAAAAAAGAAGTGTCGGAACAGTGTTCCGGCTCCACTACACTCCTGACCAGAAATCAAAAAATATATGTTCGAATTTTAGTTCAATCATTCTTCATCTTTTCGCTATAAAATACTGATTCATATATTTCCTATAAATATTTGCAACGTTTATTATGATAAAAAACATCCATAATTAATTCTTAAACGTTATTGCTGACAATTAATAATTTATTATTTATTTATTAATACAGATTAGAACGGAATGTGACGCAATCTTTCAATGAAAAATTGCGAATTGCAAACAAAAATGTATGACCAAATCATAAAGATTTATAATCAAATAACTAAAGATCAGTAGGCGAAGATATGAAATCAGAGTTCTTATAGTCCATTATGTAGCTTCAAAAGGAGACTTAATTTAATAATCTATTTAAATTATAAGATCAGATTTTAATGAAATGAACAAGTAAAAAATATATGAAAACATTCATTCCTTACCACGGACTAGCGTGCTAAACGCTTTACAATTTGCATGAAATATTTTCCTCAATTAATTTTTTTCTAATTGCTTTTAATATTTAGTTTGTTGTTCAGGGATGCAACTTACATTTAGCATCAGTTCCATCGTCCTTATGTCGTCGCTTAACAAGCAACACCACCCATCTCAATATTTTGAAATTTCAAAGAAGGAGAAAATACTCAATTTTTCGAACCAATAACGCAGATTTCCGAATTTTTTTAACATCAGATATTAACATGAGATCGCATGTTCCTACTAGACGTGAAAAAAATTCAGAAATATTCGTTATTGGTTGCGAAAAATGAAGTATTTTCTCCTTCTTTGAAATTTCAAAAAATTGTGATAGTTGGTGTTCCTTACTAAGCGACAATATTCTGCCCTTTACTGTAGAAGATGGGTAGTACAAAATGAATTCTAAATCTGAAGAATGTTCCAATTATCAAATGAATCCACTTATTTTCCATTTTTACGACACTATCTTGCTATCTGGATGATTTTTGACCCGATTCTTTTGTTTTAACCACGTATATACTAATGACATGTTATGCCAAGGTAGCTTTCTGATTGTACATCTCAGAGAATGGATAAGCTAAGAATCTTAATTATCTTATTAATTTTTTTGAGTTTGACTGTTAAAGTAGCTATGTTGTTTTCTAAGTTTTATTTTTTTTTAAATATATATTATGTCCTAGTAATCATTTCCAAAAACTGTTTTCAAGGGAGAAAAATAATAAATCGTTACAAATGAAAATATAAACTTGCCAAATCAAATATTAGAGATGGAAAAACCAAAATACAAACCACTTTTAAAATTAATACCAAAAAGATGAATGAACGGAAGTTTTGCACTGTTGCTTTAACAATGGGAAAATGGCTATTACGTCCTTTCTTCGCATTATGTATTTCACAATTTACCATCTTTCTGCGTTTTTATAAATAGACTCAAACACCATTCATTCAACTCCCGTCATTGCCTGGCACATTTTGTAACTTAATAAAGGGTGAATGCATGTAATTCTGTATTTTATTCAAACTTAAAATTAATTTTTATTTTTCTCACCTTGATGTTTCGCTGTCATAGCATTTGACGACGAGTTTAGTCATGTTGACAAAGAATTCCTTCTGTTTGAGAAGAAGAGTATAATATAGATATATATCGTTTTGAGAACAGGAAAAAAATAGCCTATGCATATACAGGCATAGATTTAGGAAATAAAATAAAAAACATGCTCCACCGCGAGTTCATCCCACCGTACGAGCTTAATACTCAAGTTAATTTAAAATGACACATCTACTTCATCCTCTTATATCATGACTTACTTTTGATTGTATTTGACCACACTAAAAATTCTCATTTTACTTCAGAAGTGAATACATTTATGATTAAATTAATCCCAACTGGTATATCTTAGATTAAAAAAGAATAGTTACTGCAATGAATAGTTATTAATTATCAACTCCTTTATTTAGAAGAATGTAAGCATAATTTGCAAAATATTTATAAGCACTGACATGCGCTTGACCAAAGATGTAATTTTTTGAAAATATTCCAAACCTACTATAAATTAAAATAAATTCAAAAAATTCTGTTACGACAACAACCATTAAATAGTCAGAAAATGAAAATGTCAAGCAAGACTTTACATGAAAAAAGACTTCACAGACAAAACCTAGAAAATTCACATCGTTTTCTTTTCTATTTTCATTTCTCTCTTTTCTTTCTTTTTCTGTTCTTTCTTATTCTATCCTTTTTATTTTATTTTCATGCAGGGTATTGTCATAGGTGAGAATGTGCTGAATTGCAGGGTTATTAATTAATCTTAAATCATTATAGAATTTAGTTACTAGTTTGATGATGAACTCTTCGAGAGATAGCATGCTTTTTTGAGGTCATCGTTTCTCACATACCAAAGGACTTTTGCTATCATTCTGATAGATTTGTTTTGAAGTTTTGATTGGTGGGCACAGTATTGAAACCCTATAGCAGGCAACCTTTCTGCTCATCCACAGACATTCAGTAAACTCTCCCCACCTATAATAACATTATAAAAATAGAATTTAACTTGATTTAGAAAGAGACCCAATGAGATTTTAACAATTGATTGAAAAACGTTATATATATATACACACAACCATAAAGATTTCAATGCAACTTGTAATAATCTGTATCCAAATGAACTTAAGTTAATCCAAACCAATAACGTTCAAGAACCTGTTATTTTCCTGGATCTAATTATTGATTGCCAAAATACTTTAAAAATAGATATTTATGACAAAAGAAACGAGTTTAAATGCAACGTCAATATATATATTTTTGGGAACTCAAATATCTCTTCTAAAATTTATAAAAACACTATCATAAATCAACTCATTAGGATTAACAAAACATGCAACAATAGAAATTCTATTAAAAATAAATTCATCACCTAAGAAATAACCTTAATAGTAATAAAATTCCTTCACACTTCAACGAACCTTTAATTAAAGGATTAAGATGTAAGTAAAGGATTGCATATTAGAGTTATGCTGCTCTTCAAGATGAGCAATGGATTTGATATTCCCTAAATTGCGATAGTACATTTGACGATTATCACCTGAACAGTGTACTCCATTGTAAAACTGTACATTCAAGGCTGTAAAAAAAATCTTCATAGACATGCTTTCCTTCATAAACGAAATAATACCTTCACGTTTGAGGATATTGTAATAAATAAAATATCCTTAAATATGAAATATCAACTTGAATTTGTATGCATTTTTATCTTCGTAATTATCTGGTTAATATAAAATTGCGATAATTCATGTGCAATACTCAGAATTCTATAGCATCAAGAGTAAGAATACGTCTTTCTCTAAATAAACACAGTCGTAAAGAAGTTTCTTTTCGAATATTATTTAAAAATAAAAATTAAATTATATTACAAAATTTTTGTGTGAAATAATGTTAGATAAAATTGCTTAAATGACGAATATTGATAAATACAACGACGTTTTTTATTAAATTAAAAATTCGAGCAAGAATTGAAATAATTATACATACTTCAAAATTTCTTGTGCCATTTTTGTCCCATAGCATGACTTTTCGGATGATATAATCTCTAAAAGTATAAAAAATTTAATAAAATCAAATTCTAGAATTTTTAATTGTAATTTCATGTAAAATTCTCTCGGAAAAAGGAAACGCATGCCTTCCTTGAGAATACAGAGAAGAAGAATTGAGAATATACAGAAAAATAACAGACAAATAGACTGGAAACTTGGAACATTCTTCATTGCTGAAGAAATATTGCCAATTGTTAAGTTAATAATTATAATATTTAGCTCAATGCATGGCTCTAACTTGAAGCTAAAATTTTATCTTATCTACAAAAAAAGAAAAAAATTAATGATGAAATTATAAATGTCAATACTTATCTTATTAAAAATTCTATATAAATAAGAAATGCTCTTAAATGACAAAAATAAATAAATAAAATATTATCGAACTCTACAGTATTTTTAAAGCTTTAAAAATCGTCTGCGTTTATTAAAGGAAGAATGTTTTGTTTTCCATTTAATTTTTCAAAGTAAATCTTTTATTTTTATTTCAGTATTTCTTGCTGATAACGAACAAATAAGGCATTATTTGTTAGCATAAAAAATGAATAATCGATACAAACTGAAATAACGAATTCATTTTACAATTAAACTCTGTTTCTTCCAGTTTTGGAATAATCAGGTTGCAGGAGCGAGCATACATCTCAAACAACTTCATCATCATCATCATCATCATCATCATCAATCAGGTTGTTATTGTGAGAATGAGAGATCACGACAATTAATAATTATTGCAAAATATTTTACAATATGTTATTCAAGCATCAGTATCGAAAGAAAATGTGGTTTGTTTTATAAATTGAGTATCAATGAATCATACATTTCATCATACTAAAACAGAAAATGTGAGCATTGATGTAAAATTACGAAATTTTAAAGGTATAATTCTTTATATCTTAAAATATTTATATGAAATATAAATACTTATGAATCGAAATCATTAAATATTTCTAATCATGACTTAATTATTTAATTTTTGCAAAAATGCGATCAACTATATAATACTGTTTTTAAATAAAAGTGTTAAGTGTTAAATAAGTTTATGTTATTTAAAGAAAGCAATTGCAGTGCTTAATTGGATAATATAATATGCTCAAACTCGATGTTCATTTTCTGGATTAGTAGTTGACCAATCACCCATTTACCAAAGACATATATCGTGGTTTCTTCTTACGTTTATTCTGGGAGGTGTTCGTTATCCTGTATTATGATCATTGTCCGAATATAAAATCTTTCTCGAAAGTGTTTAGTGTCTAATTTGTTTTCAGTTCAAAATGTTCGTTAACTGATCACCTACTGTACCGTTCAAGTTTCTGTGATATAGGGTGAATGTTGAATTAGCCTCTGTAATTTCAAAAATGCTCATCCAAAATCATTTAATAATATGATCCAATTAACTATGCAAAATGTATTTATAAAGTATTAGGTAGTATCAGGGTCGGCCTGATCAAAAGTGGGGCCTGGTGCAAAGTTGATCTACGGGGCCATGAAACAAATTTCGTACAACAAAATTATTTCTTGCCTTTTGCTATTTATTACATTGTACAATTTGGTATAGTAAAGATCACAGGAATACATGAAAATGATACATAATTAATTTATTTTTATAAAGCTAATATTTCAATCACAGAAAAAATCGTTAATAAATCAAATAAAAATAATTACTTCATAAATATAATTTGGTGTACGACTCACCAAAACAAGTTTACAGTATGTGATTTCTGTTTCATTTTTATACAAATTTTACAGGAAATTCGCTGATAATATCATCATAATTTAGTTTGTTGGTTAATTTGGATTTCATAGATAAAATGGGGTTAAAAGGTTCTTGACTAATTCTAGATTTCAAGTAATTGTTTTCAATCTTGAGAAAGTTCTTTCTGCAGATGCGACGGTATTGGTAAGTTCAATATAATTTTCAAAACAGAAACAAAATTTAGATACAATTCAAAGAAATTATTTTTAAGCAAATATTGTAAATATTTGTAATATTGTAACCTGGAAGGCAAAACTCGACGACAAGTTTTCATTTTGTTAAATAGATCAATGCAATCAATTTTAATTTTGCAAAATCAGTCATCAGAAACGCGGGGCCTTGTTCGCTCCCACCGTTCGAAAACCCCTTGGACCGGCTCTGAGTAGAGTGCTGCAGAAACCTGCTTCTCAGTCTAAAATTCGATCTACAAAAGTTTTTCCACGTAAAAAGAAGCTCCATTCTAACTTCGTAATAATATCCTGCGTTTGGAATGGTATAAAAACGATTTATTTAGAATCTTTTGGTCTCTCTGAAGTCAAAGCTTAAGCAGCTGGTCAAATTTAACCTGCAATAAATA